>PVKP010032888.1:0-25506 GCA_004027715.1 Plecturocebus donacophilus | reverse complement strand
TATCATTTTCTGCCTCTTTACTTTAAGTTTATGTGGGTCCTTGTGTGTCAAGTGAGTCTCTTGAAGAGAGCAGATACTTGGTTGGTGAATTTATTTTTTAATTTTTTAGAGATGGGGACTTGCTCTGTCCCCCAGACTGGAGTCCAGTGGTGCCATCTTAGCTCACTGAAGCCTTTACTTCCCGCATTCAAGCAATTCTTGGGTGCCCCAACCTCTCAGGTAGCTGAGATTACAGGTACACGCCATCATGCCCAGCTAATTTTATATTTTGAGTAGAGATGGGGCTTCCCTATGTAGGCCAGGCTGGTCTTAAACTCCTGGCCTCAAATGATCCACCCACCACAGCATCCCAAAGTGGCATGAGCCACCACATCCAGCCTTGGTTGGTGAATTCTTATCCCTTCTGCATTCTGTATCTTTTAAGTGGGGCATTTAAGCCATGTACATTCAATGTTAGTATTGAGATAAGAGGTACTATTGTATTTGCCCTGCTATTTGTTGCCTGAATACCTTCGGGTTTTTTCATCGTGTTGTTGTTTTATAGGTCCTGTGAGAGTTAGGCTTTAGAGAGATTCTGTTTTGGTGTATTTTGAGGATTTGTTTCAAGATTTACAGCTGTTTTTATTAACAGCAATTCTCATATTGCTGGTTTGGTAGTGGTGAATTCTCTTGGCATTTGTTTGTCTGAAAAAGTCTATGTCTTTCCTTCACTTATGAAACTTAGTTTCTCTGTATACAAAATTCTTGGCTGAAAATTGTTTTGCTTAAGGAGGCTAAAAATAGAATCCCAAACCGTTCTAGCCTGTAGGGTTTCTGCTGGTAAATCTGCTGTTAGTCTGACAGGTTTTTCCTTTTAGGCTACCTGCTGCTTTTGCCTCACAGTTCTTATGATTCTTTCCTTCATCCTGACTGTAGATAACCTGATGACTGTGTGCCTAGGCAATGATCTTTTTGTGATGAATATCTCAGGTGTTCTTTGAGCTTTTGGATGTCTATATCTCTAGCAAGGCTGGGGACGTTTTCCTCAGTTATTCCCTCAAATATGTTTTCCAGATTTTTAGATTTCTTTTCTTTCTCGGGAACACCAGTTATTCTTAGGTTTGGTTGTTTAACACAAATTTTAAACGTCTTGGAGGCTTTGTTCATTTTTTAAAATTATTTTTTCTTTGTCTTTGTTAGATTGGGTTAACTTTAAAGCCTTATCTTTGAGCTCTGAAGTTTTTCTGTTTGTTTAATTCTGTTGCTGAGACTTTCCAGTACATTTTGCAGTTCTCTAAGTGTCTCCTTCATTTCCAAAAGCTGTGATTGTTTTTTGTTTATGCTATTTCACTGGGGATTTTTCCATTGATACCCTGTGTTATTTAATTTTTTTTTATTTCTTTAAGTTGGATTTCACCTTTCTCTGGTGCCTCCTTAATAGCTTAATAGTCGACCTTCTGAATTCTTTTTCTGGCAGTTCAGAGATTTCGTCTTGGTTTAGATCCATTGCTGGTGAGCTGGTGTGATCTTTTAGGGGTGTTAAAAAACCTTGTTTGGTCATATTACCAGAATTGTTTTTCTGGTCCCTTCTCATTTGGGTGGACTGTGTCAGAGGGAAGGTCTGGTACTCAAGAGCTGCTGTTCAGATTCTTTTGTCCCGTGGGGTGCTCCCCTGATACGGTGTTCCCCTTCCCTTGGGCTAGGGCCTCCTAAGAACTAAAGTACAATAATAGTTGTTTCTCTTCTGGATCCAGCCACGTAGCAGAGCTACTGGGCTCCAGATTGTCACTGGGAGTGACTGCAGAAAGTCCTGTAAAGTGATCCATCTGCAGGTTTCTCAGCTGTGGATACCAGCACCTGCTCTGGTGGAGTGAAGTGGACTCTGAGGGTCCTTGGTTGTGTTTTTGTTTCGTGTGCTGGTTTTGTGTTGGTTGTCCTCCAGCCAGGAGGTGGCACTGTCAAGAGCGCATCAGCTGAGGTTGTATAGGGAGAACACAGGCTTGCCCTAGGATTGCCCTTGGGTGAGTATTCAGGTTTCTCCAGTGGTGGGCAGGAAGGGCTTTGTCTTTGGCTACCAGGGCAGGTAGAGAAAGACCATCAGGTTAGGCATGTCTGATTTCAGGCTTTCCTTGGGCAGGGCTTGCTATGACTGCTGTGGGGAATGGGGGTGTGGTTCCTAGACCAATGGAGTTAAGTTCTCGGAGGGCCTCTGCTATCACATACAGGTCAGCAGAAAAGTGGGGTAAAGCCAGCAGCACAGAACTCACCTAGCTCCCATGCAGGCTGTAGTCCAAAAGGCTGGCCTCACACCCACCATGCCCCACTCACAACACAGAGTTTACTTCCAGACAGCTGGTGAGCAGGGCTGAGAACTTGCCCCATGGTACAACCTCCCATCTGAGAAAGCAAGTGAACTCACAACTCCTCAGCTGTCCCTTAGCCTGCAGCCACAATCCACCTCCTACAAAGGGTCTGTGGATTCTCTAGGCTTTCCTATTATGTTCCTGTGGTAGTTCTTGAAGCAAAAGTTCACAATATGGGTTTCCACAGGCTGCTCTGTCCATCAGAGTGGGGGCTGCAAGTTAGGCCTGCCTCCTGTCCACCATTTTCACAGATTTTGATTAAATGATTTAGAAAATATTCAAAATTAACTTTTCACTGTGAAAGGTACACTATTACGTACTTGCTGTGAATGGTGTACTTACTATGAAATCCCCTTAGGGCATTTTTTTCCCATAGACTATTCTTGCTAAGGCATTTATAAAGTATTAAAATGAGGTTTGGATCAAAGATCCTTTATCTTTCTCTAAAAATTAAATTTCTCTTTAACAAGCATAGACATTTATTTTCTGAAATTATTACATCTATTTGTTTCCTAATTCATCCCACTAGAATGCAAGCTTATTGCAGTCAGAGATAAGTCCCTGGCACACAGTGGTTCATCAGTAAATATTTGTTGAATAAACACGTGTTTCTAAAAACCCTATGCTGCATAAAAATTATTGTTCTCTGGAACTTTTTTTTTTGGCCAATTTGTCCCTCATTGATGACTCAAAATCTGGTATTCATGGCAGTTTTCTCTTTTCCATGTTCCTCTAGCCTTTCATTTCAAAGAGAGCTTCATTGCTGATCTGAGTGAAATGCTGCCTGGCATTTCAGCTGTGTGTGCTGGAAGTGTACAGGGAAGGGAACATTCGACATCGTGGCTTCTTAACCTGGAATTCCTATACAATCTGCAAGGAGCCATGAACTGCAGAGGGGCAATATTCCCTCTCTGTTACCTTGAAAATGGGCTCTGTGGTAGGGGAGGGAGGCTCTTTTTCAGTAACGATTTATATTGTTAACTTATTTCACTTTGAGCTTGTCAGGTGGCAAAAGTTGGGCACCTTGCCCAATGTAATATATAGCTAGTGACTGCAGGTCTGGGCTTCAAACCTTAGTCCATGCTCTAAACCAGTGGTTCTCAACCTTTTGGCACCAGGGAGGTTTCATGGAAGACAGTTGTTCCATGGACTGATTGGAGGGGGTGGTTTCAGGATGATTCAAGCATATCACATTTATTGCTCATTTTATTTATATTATTATTTCATTATAATATATAATGAAATAATAATACAACTCACCGTGTTATAGAATCAGTGGAAGCCCTGAGCTTGTCTTCCTGTACCTAGATGGTCCCATCTGAGGGTGATGGGAGACAGTGACACCTGAAGTGTGTCACTTATGTCCAGGCTGCTCTGCAATCTCGTTTTGGTCACTGTCACTGCAGAAAACACTACTTCACAAAGACAGGATGTTGGACATGGAAGCAGGCTTTTCAGTGCTTTTCTGGCAGTCTCAGGATCTTCCACCTTGACTTTAATCTAGAACATATGGAGATTTGAAGTTGTCTCAAACATATTTTTAAAGCCACTGTCATTTACCATCTCAAGTGGTCGATCCCCTTCTAGCACAGACAGTCGATTCACCGGGCTTACTCATAGAAGGACACGGATCCTTCCCAGTTCGGGGCTCATCTGTGGCTGGGAAGTGTCGCTCAAGCTCCTCTGAAGGCTGAGGTAGGTGATCGTGTGTCCACGGGGAGAAGGAAGGCCCTGGCTCCGTCTCTTTCACAATCTCTGCTAATGTTTGACACTTCTCAGAAATGCCAGTGTTCACTTGTCACCCTGTAATTCCAGTGTGGCTTTGAAGGCAGCCACTTTATCTGCCGACTTGAGCAGAGCTGTCGTCCTCCCTGAAGTGACAGATTGAGTTCGCTGAGCAAGTTAAATAGGTCGCACAAGTAAGCAAGTTTTGCAACCCATTCTGTGTCACTGAAATGTGCTGCCAATGGTGACTTTTTTTCTAAAAGGTATCTCCAGAGTGGTTCTCCTAATTCAAAAACTCTGGCCCACAATCTGCCTTTAGAAAGTGTCTCACTTCTATGTATGAGAAGATGTGTGTGCCCTGCATTCATCTCCTCACAGGGCTGTGTGAACAATGTGCGTTAAGGGCATGTACTTTAATATGGTCGATAATTTGAATCACATTCTGTAAAACATTGTTAAGTCCATGTGGCATTTTTCAAATATGTTCCTTTGGCTTTTTGTCTATGGATGACACAGTGCATAGACTCACATTCAGAAGCTACCTAAGGAGCTCCAGTGGCGCAGTCGGTTACCGCAGGGTACTTATATACAGAAGTGACCTGTTTGACCTGAGTAGTGAAACCAGTCCTGGCAGCTGCTCAGTCCATGTGTATACTGACACAAAATGACCAATTCAGTTTTTCTGATATGTAATCATTCGTAGACTAGAATAGTTCTGCAGCTGTGGTGTTGGTTGGTAACGAAAGCGCATATAACATATCCTCATGCGCATCTCCTGAAAAATAGATGACACATAAACAGGCATTGTTGCCTTGCTGTCAACCTGGATTATATGCCTCGGTGACTCATTAATCCTCTTTTACAATTGTGTCTCAGTGTCCTCTGCTATTTCATCAATTCATCGAGTTACGGTGTTAGCTGAAAGACAACCACCTGCCACGTTTTGAACTGCAGCCTCTCCTAAAAGTTCACACAAATGTCCTAAGCGGCAGGCAGGATCAGCTCTTCGCCAATAGTAAAGGGCTTCTGAGCTCCAGCAAGGCGGTTAGTCACTAAGAGTGATGCACTCAGAGCAGACACATCTGATGAAGTGCCAGCCTTCGATAATTGCCTGTGTTATTGGTGTACACTTTTCGTTTTCTTTTGAAAACTCCAGAGGCTTGTCTTTTAATGCAGGGTGCATGGTCTCCATGTGGCAACACATGAAGGAAGGTTTCATGGCTTCCTTGGATAGCTAGTTGCCACATATACAAAGTGGACTTGGAGAAGGTGAATTGCCTGTTGCAATGAATCCGTAATTTAAGTAGGACTTGGTATTTTCTTTTAAATGCAGCTTTCGTTTTGTTGGCAGTCTTAGAATCTTCTGCTTTCTCATGATTTGGGTCTTCCTCCTTTTCAAAGAAGCTCTACTATTGTATTTGTTTTTTTACTCATTTTGGCTAGGGTTAGCTTGTGGGCTTACCAAAACTGTGACTGAGACAAGTGCATAGTATGAGAAACAGGTGCAGATGGAAGTGACAAACGAAATAATAGGCAGGCCACATGTGGACTAAATACGTGTCAGATTCTGACTTAAAGCCTGCCACCAGAAGCAGCTGTGCAATTGAAGTTCATCAGCTCTCTTGCCATTGGATGCAGCTTGTCACTTGCCACTCACTGAGAGTTTTGATATGAGTCTGCAAGCAGTTAATTTACTATGGTCTCTGTGCGGGGAAACCTGTCTGCTGATGATAATCTGTATTTGCAGCCACTGCCCAGTGCTAGCACCACCACCTCAGCTCCGGCTCAGGTTATCAGCCATCAGTTAGATTTTCATAAGAAGCGCACAACCCAGATCCCTAGCAAGCGTGGTCCACAATAGGGTTTGCGCTCCATGAGCATCTAATGCCACTTCTGATCTGAAAGGAGGCAGAGCTTAGGCAGTAATGCCAGTGTTGGAGAGTGGTTGTAAATACGGATGAAGCTTCGCTCACCTGCCACTGCTCACCTCCTGCTGTGTGGCCCAGTTCCTAACAGGGATGGCCCAAGGGTTGGGGACCCCTGCTCTAAGCCACTGTCTATCATATGTGTTCCCACAATGCAACTCTACTGTAGAAGAGAAAGTAGTTTCTGTCTTCAACATGCTTAAATTTTTCTTGGGCAAGAGATTTCAATTAAATGAAAATTCCAACTATTAAGAAATAGGAGGCCAGGCACAGTGGCTCATGCCTGTAATGCCAGCACTTTGGGAAGCTGAGGTGGGCAGATCATTTGAAGTCAGGACTTCAAGACCAGCCTGGCCAACATGGTAAAACCCCATCTCTATTGAAAATACAAAGAAGAAAAAAAATTAGCTGGGCGTGGTGGCACATGCCTGTAGTCCTAGCTACTCCTGACGGTGAGGCAGGAGAATTGTTTGAATCCAGGAGACAGAAGTTGCAGTGAATCGAGATCGTGCTACTGCGTTCCAGCCTGGGAGACAGAGTGAGACTCTGTTTCAAAAAAAAAAAGGAAGGAAGGAAAGAGGGAGGGAAGGGCAGTGTTCCCTTACACAAGGAATCCTACTGTGTTCATTAATTTTCTCAGTTAAGTAGAGTACTATAGTTCTTAAATATGCTAGACATAACATTTATTTAACTAAAATTGAGTGTTAAGCTGGAAAAATGGTTTTCTAAATTAGCTCCTAAGGAGAAAAGCCATAAATCAGCTATAGGTAATCTTTTTCTTTCAAATACTTTAAATTGCCCATAAAGCAAAAAATTGTTGATTTTGTAAGCACATGTCATAGGATTTCTTATGTACACTCAGTTTTGAGAACTACTAACTAAGCAAGACCAGGAGAAAAAGCCAAAGAAACATGGATGTACAGATGTCTGGACATTCACACTGTTCTTGAACTAACTTTCAGATCTGTAGTGTGGACTAGCAGAGGATGAAAATTCCATAATGTCATAGCTGGATGATGCCATGTAGTCTTAGTATTAAACCTGTTCACACATTGCTCTTTTTCATTGTTTACCTTTTAATTGTTTGACTTTTTCGAATATGCTCATTAAATGTTTTAGATCAAAACTTTAAAAAATTAAAAGCACATATGCCTTAATAACTTTAGAATCTGTAAATAAATTTGTTGTAATGATTAAACTAGTCCCATCTTTAGAGAGGCTTAGGAGAGGATTAGCAGTTGAAGAGTAAATGAAATATTTCTGTGGTACCACTTCAATGTAGAAGATAAATTTTTTTTATAACATTATTACATATGCTACAGTCTTGGAAGTCAGATGCTATACTTTAACCCTCATGCAACTATGATAAAATATATGAGCAAGTGTGTATTAATACAGTAATACAAAAAATAGTTTACTGTCTATTTGAATACCTACTGTCCTATAGCATTGAGTTTGGTATTTTTAAAAATAGTGGCCCTCAACCTTTTTGGAACCAGAGCACCAGGGACCAGTTTTGTGGAAGATGATTTTTCTGTGGACTGGGGCGGGTGGTGGTGGAGGCAGTAGATTCTAATGCAACGTAACTCTCTCTCATGCACGGTTCACAATAGGATTTGTGCTGCTATGAAAAGCTAATGCCGCACTGGTCTGACAGGAGGCAGAGCTCAGGCGGTAATGCTCCCTTGCCAGCCACTCGCCTCCTGCTGCTGTGCAGCCTGGTGCCTAACAGGTCACAGACCCATCATGGTCTGCAGTCTGGGAGCTCGGAAGCCCTTAAAAATGAGTTCCTGAGGTGAGTGGATCACCTGAGGTCAGGAGTTCAAGAGCAGCCTAGCTAACATGGTGAAACTCCGTCTCTACTAAAAATAAAAAAATTGGTCAGGCATGGTGGTGGGCTCTTGTAGTCCCAGCTACTCAGGAGGCTGAGGCAAGAGAATCACTTGAACCCAGGAGGTGGAGGTTATAATGAGCCAAGATCACACCACTGCAGTCCAGCCTGGGCAACAGAGGGAGACTCCATAGTAAAAAACAAGCAAAAAAAACCCGTCAGTTTCCTCTCTAAAGTATCACTGTTTAAAAAGACTCTCAAGTAAAGTCAGTGTTCAGCCTGTGTTGAAATCTAGTTATTTTAGGTTCTGAAGCATTTGAGGTGCATCATAGAGGGAAAATTTTTGAAAGACAGACTGAGTGCATAAGAGAGAGCAAGTATGTGCATGCATGTGTGTGTGCATGCATGCGTAGGCATGATTGCACATACTGGGAACATACTCTGTTCAGGGACCAGATTGGAAGATACTGGTTGATATGTGATTTGGGACTAGACGTGGTGTCGTCTGAGGACATGAGTGATAAGCTGTAAGTCAGAGAAAGATGAGAGAAAACTGGAATCATCAGGACTCAGTGGTTTCACTAATACAGATATTGAAGGAGAAAGGAGAATTACAGCCTTGCCTGAAGTTGTGGGACGGAGACACGGGCATATTTGTGGCTGTGTCAGGTTAAGTTAGGCTGTGCTTTGGAGTGACACTGAGTACATTCCATTTTTGGTATGTTAAGTGCGTTCTGATGGTGACAGACAACAGGGTTTGATGGCTTAGGAAGACACAGGAACTCAAATAACAGTGCTTACAGATCTAGAATTTATTACAGGAAAAAGATACAGAATACAACAGCACTAGATTGAAGGCTGCCTCCAGGAAGGAGCCTGTCAATGCCAGGCTGAGCTCCAGCAGCCCCTCCTCTGTTGGGGACACACACTTTCTCACAGGTCAGAATTATGACCTATGTGTGCAGCACTCAGAACCAGTGGACCAAGAGGGGCTATCTGCCAGCTTGTTTCACACTCTGTTGGTCACACAGACATTTTCTTGCCTGTAGCCAGCCCCAGTGGGAGAGCCTTCCAGGGATTCTCACCTAGACCCTGTGCAAACCACCCCAGTCTCACTTTACCAATCAGCAATGCTGACAAGCTGGCATAAACAGCCCCCCAACTCCTCAGACACATGGAACAAAGCAGCACTATTATTAGTGAGTGTGTTTTATGCCCTGACCAGAGTGCCTTGCAGGTACATTTCTTACTTCACCAGAACAGCTCACAGCAGCCCCAGGTCTGCTGGAATTAACCTTCGAAGCATGAGTGTTAAAGGTCATTTGGGATATGCATGTGGGTTGTATTGTGTAGAATACTGCAAGTGTTATAAACCCCATTGTGTGCATGTGTAGCTGAATATACCACAGTGTAGCTATTCTTGCAGGCATATCATATCCATTTTAGAAACTCTAGAAAGGTAATCTGGTGGTGGTATTTCATTTTCTGTGTGAAATTAGTGTATACTTCTTAACTTGTAATTTGTTATGTTCAACCTTTACAGTTTAAAAAATCAAATTCGTAAATTTCGTAAGAGGAAGCATTGCAAAAAGCCCTTCGAGTTTATTGAAAGCAAATGGCATGTTTTGTATTTAAAGCTTACTCAGTCTCTAATTGTGTTTTCCCCCTTCTTTCTCTGTCCCCAGATGAATCGGCTCCTAAGGAAGTCAGCAGGGTAAGTAACGTGAATAGTATTTCTACTACTGCAACATAGGAAATGAATCTTTTTTGTGTATTTTTCAGTACTCTAACACATTAAAGTATTAGAAAAATAATGGCAAAAACTGAGTTCCCTCTCCAAAGTATCACTCATTAATATGGAATAAAGTCAGTAGAGAGGTTGCAAATAGCAGCCCCAAGTCTGAATGTAGCACACAGGTGGATTTTGTTTGGTCTGCACCTGCTTATGGGTTTTCTGAATCAGTTGCTGACATTTAGAAATTGAGAGACTGTATGTAAAGATTGGATTTCTGGCTTCTCTTGAACCAGAAGGTAAGGTAACACCAACACAGCACTCTAGGGCAGCAGTCTTCTCAGGGTGGGGAGTGGAAGCTGCCTTCAGATGCATGAGCTCTCCAGTCAGCCCCAGTCCTCCGCACAGCTGGCCTCACCCATGTCCCCTACCTACCTGCCCGACCTCTGCCTCTGAGTTCGTGCACTTGCTTTTCGGGAGAACAAAAGAAGACAACTCGTGTTGAAAGCACGATGTTACTTAGAACTTTTAGAAATCTTAAAGGTACTGTTTTCATGTCCTAGAGAAATAATTACTGTTAACTTTAAGAGTCTTAGCAAGCTTAAAAACTGAAAGCATTTAGCATACTGTGTTTATGCTATAAAAGTAAGTGATTACATTTGAAAAAAGTGTCTTAGTTTTTCTGTATTATGCAGATAAAGATCTTCAGGTTAAATATTGAAAATAGTAAGTTTGACTTGAACTTAATGCAACCTTATGTATCACTTTTTATTGTAAGATACAAACTGGAAAACTCTTAATAGAATCACATATGCAGATATATTCTTTTATTTTTGATCATCTGCAGAAAGAAATCTCTAAAATGACCTGGGCCAGTGCTGGGGGTAGGGGAGCTGGAGATAGGGGAGGGCAGAATTCCTTCTGTCCACAGCAGTGTAGGGGACTCCTGAGGTTTCTGTGAGTCTCAGGGTTTCACTGGGTGCCTTTGCTATTAATTTCACATTTCTGGAACTCACAATTTTGGTCTGGATGCCCAAAGGGGACCAGGAAGTGATAGAAGAGTGAACCTAGAATTTTTGGCAGCTGCTAGGAGCAGCAGAAAATGCTCAAAAGTGACACTTGAGGGGAAGATGAGTACTTTGAAAAGTGGACTTTGGCAGAGTCATAAAATATTACAGTGTTGATATTGCCAAGGCTGCCATGTGTTCAGACGGTGGCACTGACAGTACCACCTGCTGTCTCATAAGAATGTCAGAAAAAGATGATGAAACTCTATGTAGTGGGTTTTTTTTTTTGCTATTATTTATAAGATTATCTTACGTTATGCCAAATTCGGAGAAAAGTACATTTCTAATTGGGAAATACTAAAGGTATAAGCTGATAACCTAGAAATGGTATCAGTTTCCAAGAGCTCTATAAAGTTTTTTTGAAAAAATGTACCCCATATCTCTATCAATGCTTATTTGACTGATACTCAGAGTTTCCTTTATGAAATAGGTTTAGAAATTCCTGGGACAGCCTTTTGGAAGATGGTGACCGGCCGCAGGGCTTCTGTTCTAACACATCCCTGACAGAAAGCATGCTCTTTAGTTCCAGTAGCGGCGACGATTATACTCTCAGGCAGTTCTGTTTTGTTTTTGCTTTCTTTCTCCCTTCTCTTTTTTCATATACTCTTTTTTTTTTTAATTCAGACAGAGTCTCACTTTATCACCCAGGCTTTCAGGCTGAAGTACAGTGGTACAGTCTCAGCTCACTTTAGTCTTGACTTCCTGGGTTCAGGTGATCCTCCCACCTCTGCCTCCTCAATAGCTGGGACTACAGGCCGGTGCCACCATGCCCGGCTAATTTTTTGTATTGATGTTTTTTCTTTTTTTCTTTTTTTAATAGAGACAGGGTCTCTCCATGTTGCCAAAGCTGGTGTCGAGCTCCTGGGCTCGGGATCCTCCTGCTTCGGCCTCCCAAATTGCTGGGGTCATAGGTTTGAGCTACGGAGCCCAGCCGAGGCAGTTGTAATTATTATGAAGTACTTTCTCATTTAGAACCATGCAGCCTCCCAGAATGGCCATTCCCCAGTATTTGTTTTGACTTTTATTTCATTTGCAAACTCTTTGAGTATGGGGATGATGTTATTTCTTTTCCAGCGAAACATCTTACTTTCTAAACTTTATTTTCCAAATGCCTCCTTAAGATGTGGGTCGACATTCTTTGGACAAACCATACATTATTAATATATATTTGAAACACTGCGACCTTAACATAACACCACAGACTAATTGTGTCTTGACCCTGGTAAAAGGAGGTGGGACAGATACCTGTCTTAGTTTGAAACTATGTATCTGTCAATACAGTTTCAATGGAGAATTAGTTTTTTTAAACTACATTGCATTTTTGGTTATTGAGCTTTGAATAAACTATCATTATTTATTCATGAAATCAAGTCAGACTGTTAGGTCTTACGTCTCTCCCCTTCCGTTTTCCCCATTTTCCCTTTCTCTGTCTGTCTCCCTGTCTTCTTACTCATCATTAAATGACCAATATTTTTTGAGCACTTGTGTTCCAGGCATTGTCCTAAGGTGCTGTGGTTACAATGGGGAGCAAATAGACATTTTCAGGTTCTCATAACATAGAGGGGAGTGGTGGAAACAGCTCAGAAAATTTATATGATGCGTATATGTGTGTTTGTGTGTGTGCACACCTGTCAGGCCATGATAAATACGTGGAAGAATAAAGGAGAAGAAGGGGCTCGAGAGTGATAGCAGGTTCGGAGGATGCTTGTTGGCTTGTTGCACATCTGCAGTGGTCAGGAGAGGTGAATTTCTTCAGTGAAATTTGAGCAGGAATCGGAAGGGAATGAGAGAATCAGCAGAAGGAGGAGATGGCAACTGCAGAGGCCCTGATGTAGGCCGTTGTGACTGGAGCAGAGGGAGTCCTGGGGGGACTGATGAGAAATGAGGTTAGATTGGAATCGAGCGTATACACAGTAAGAGTGGAAACAGGTAGACCCAGTGGCAGTCTAGAAGTGTAGGCAGGGGAGGGTGATGTCTAGGGTTAGGGTTGTAGTGGTAAGCTATGATCAGAGGTTGGGTGTTTAAGAAGAAACAGCAGACAGGCTTTGTTTATGGGTGTGTAAACCAAAATGTATCCGAGACCTGTCTCAGTCAACTTGGAAGTTTATTTTGACAAGGTTAAAGACATGCCCATGACACAACCGCGCGGTTCTAATATGTGTCCAGAATAGTTGGGCTACAGCTTGCTTTTATAAATTTTAGGGAGACATAAGGCATCAGTCAGTACATGTACCTTGGTTTTGTCTGGAAAGGTGGGACAGCTGGAAGCATGGGGGCGGGTGTCGGGTAGCATCCAGGTCACAGGTGGATTCAGAGATATTCTGATGGGCAACTGGTTGAAAGAGTTACTATCAAAGACCTGGAATCAGTAGAAAGTAACATCTGGCTTAAGGTAAGGTTTTGGAGACGAAGGTTTTACCATGCAAATGAAGCCTCCAAGTAGCAGGTTATAGAACTCTTAGACTTAAAAAGGTGTCAGACTCTTAGACTCTCCTGCAGAGAAAAGACCTGGAAAGGGAAGGGGCTTCTCTACAGAATGTAGATTTTCCCCACAAGAGACAGCTTTGCAGGGCCATTGCAAAATATGTCAAAGAAATATATTCACGGTAAAATACTTGTTTCTTTCAGGGCCTGCTATCTGTCTTGTGACGGTGCTACACTAGATCAGGCTAGAGTTTGGTGTCTTATAGCTACAAAGAGTCTGTTTCATCAGTCTTAAAATCTGTTTAGTGGTAATGATGTTCAGCTGTGCCTGAAGTTCAAACGGAGGTTATAATGAGGCATGTCCAACCTCCTGCCCCCCCATCATTGCCTACCCTGCATTTTCAGGTCTGCTTTGCAACGCCTTGGCTGAGAGGAGGGTCTTTCAGTCAGTTGAGGAACTTACCATTTTATTTTTGGTTTATAGTTGTATATGGTGAGTTAGATGAGAGGAATCAGTAATGATTCCCAATGTTTTTGGTCTGAGCACTTGGTAGAATAAAATTTCTCTTTACTGTTATGGAGAAGACTGTAGGAGGAATGGCGTTGATTGAGACTGGGAAAGTAGTAAGTTTAAGGAATCAGATACAGAATTGGAGATTTTCAGAAAACAAGGGCATCTATGGTCCAATTAAAAGGAACGTTCATGGATAGAGATACACATTTGGGAGTTTCTGGTGTATAAATGATGTTTGGGGCCATGGGAGAAGGTGACATTTCTTAGAGAGTTGTCTGTGGAGAAGAGCCAAGACCCGAGCACTAAACTGTGGACACTCCTGCTGTCGAGTGGCGGAGAAGATGGGGAAACGTCAGCAGAGGAGAGGAAGGAGGAGAAATCAGTGACGCCAGCGGAGACTAAAAAGTTTCTTTGTCAACAGATTTTGTTTTAGAATTTTAACCGTAGGACTATACATTTATTTTAACTTCCTTCCATCTTGTTTTGATCCATCTCAGCCTATTGAGATGAGTCTCAGTCTTATTTCTGTTATCTAACATAGTATTTATTTCTCTATGTTTTGAAGCCTCAAATTTGAGTGTTTTTTTTCCAAGTCGTTTTCCTATGCCGCCTTTACAATAATTGTCATCTAGGAAATGCTGAGTGTGGAAATGTCACCTCTGAGAATAATGGGAGATTGTATCAGATGCTTGGTTGGAACCAGTGTATCTTAACCTACTGTATTTTTCTAATCAGGCATTGCCATTCAATCAACAAATATTAGGTGAGTCCCAGTTCATCTAGGCTCCTGAGATACATCAAGGACAAACTAGATAGAAATGCCTGCGCTCATGGCATTTACATAGTGTGGGGTAGAGTTAATCAACAAATAACACATGCACTGTGCTCGGTGGAAATGAGTGCTATGGAGACAGAAGAGTGAGAGGCAGGTTAGATGATGTGGGGCCAGGCAAGGCTCACTGGGGACACATTTGTGGAAAGACCTACGGGATGTGAACGAGTGACCCATGCTGAGAACTGGGTAGGAGCTTTCCAGGCAGATGGTACAGGAAATGCAAAGACCCCAAGACAGGAGTATGCTTGGCACATCGCTAGAGGCATAGCAAGACAGCCATCTTGGTCAGATCTGAGTAAATGAAGGAAGGAGCCTTGGTCAGAGACAGAGCTGCTGGGGGAGATGTGAGGGATACTGTATCAGTCATGTCTCTACTGGTCATTTGTTCCCATCTAGTCCACAGTATTAATCCTTTGTTGTGTTATTACTGTTACTCTTTTTAAGTGGTTTCAGCTCATAAGTCAGAAAGATTTCTGACAAGAACAGGGAGATAAAAGTTTCACAATAAGAAGACTATTTGGATGCTGAGTTGCTAGAAAATAGGAAATTTCAGCCACATCTAGAATTCTTTGGTGTAGACTTTGCCCCTGCAATGATATAATATTTTTCATTACAGTCTTGTATTTAATGTTTTCAAGGAGAAATCTGAGACCATTCTGATTCTTCTTTGTAAACATTGCTTTTTTTCATTTCTGAATATATTTGTAAGTGTTTCATTTGCTCTTTGAATTTGTTATTTTCATGATGCTTTAATTTTGAGTCATTTAACCTGGCATGTGGTGAGCTTTCTCAATCATTTTAAAAGTCAGTTTTAGTTCCGGGTATTATGCTAGTTGTTTCTTGGTGCATCGCTTCTTTCCCATTTATTTTTTCTCTTCAAGATCACCAGAAATATCCATCTTTCTCCTTTCCTGATTCTTTTACTACACATTCTAGAACCTCTCAGATTTATTCTCCGTGTCATTGACTTGAACTTCTTTTCTCTAATGTTTCTCATTCTACTTAAATTCATAATGACTCTTTTAAAATTAAAGGTTACTTCGGTATTTTGGGTGTTTCTTCTTCATTTCAATCTGTCTTATTATCCTATTGATAATCTCTTATTGTTAATTCTTTAATTTTCTTGAGTGTGAAAAATAGATGCTTTCCTAGTATTCATTTTGCATATTTTCCTTCTCCAGCGACATCCCAAATTTGTTGCTATCCTCTGTATTCTAGTGTAATACTAACACTTTGGTTATTTTTGGTAGTTTTTTTTTTTTTTTTTTTGTCATATGTGTGAGAAGTCATTTACTGATTTTTTTTTAATAAATGTATTTATCCTTGAATGATGTTAGCTCTGTTCTTCATTAATAGATTATTCTTATCTCTGTTTACTATTCATGTACATGCCTTTAGAATCCTCCTGTTTAGTGTGTTAAAGGGCTGGATAATGAGTTTCAGTGGCACCAGTTCAGTATGGAGTGACTGAGGGGAACCCTGAGGAAACTGGAGTTGCGGACATTCTCACGGGGGGCAGTTGACCACAGTGATTTTTCTCTAGGTTGATTGAAACAAATTGCTATACTGGAATCCAGATTTCATTATCTTGTCTTCATTTTAACTTGGCCTGATAAACAGTATGACTGTATCCGTTCTGTTTAGTGTTTCTGTATGCCAGGTTTTAAAAGAAATGCTCAATTCAGTTAGTGAATTATTAAGTTTCTCTGGATTTCTAGTCAGTGTGTTTCTAAATACAGGGCCCTGTGGCAGACATAAGCATGAACTCACATCCAACTTTCAACATATTAAATGGGATCTTGTGTTGTTACTTTCTTCAGAATATTTTATATACTTACTTATTTTATTAGTATACTTTAAGTTCTGAGATAATATGCAGAATGTGCAGGTTTGTAAACACACGCCATGGTGGTTTGCTGCACCCATTATGGGTGCAAACCCATTATCTACATTAGGTATTTTTCCTAATGCTATACCTCCCTTAGCCACCCACCTCCCAACAGGCATGTGTGTGTGATGTTCCCCTCCCTGTGTCCATGTGTTCTTATTGTGCAATTCCCACTTATGGATGAGAACATGCGGTGTTTGGTTTTCTGTTCCTGTATCAGTTTGCTGAAAATGATGGCTTCCAGCTTCATCCATGTCCCTGCAAAGGACATGAACTCATCCTTTTTTATGGCTGCATAGTATTCCATGGTGTATATGTGCCACCTTTTCTTTATCCAGTCTATCATTGATGGACATTTGGGTTGGTTCATCCAAGTCTTTGCTATTGTGAGCAGTGCTGCAATAAACATATGTGTGCATGTCTTTATGGTAGAATGATTTATAATCCTTTGGGTACATACCCAGTAATGGGATTGCTGGGTCAAATGGTATTTCTGATTCTAGATCCTTGAGGAATCACCACAGTGTCTTCCACAATGGTTGAACTAATTTACACTCCCATAAACAGTATAAAAGTGTTCCTGTTTCTCCACATCCTTTCCAGCATCTGTTGTTTTCTGATTTTTTAATCATCACCATTCTAATTGGTGTGGGATGGTATCTCATTGTGGTTTTGATTTGCATTTCTTTAATGACCATTGTTGATGAGCTTTTTTTCATATGTTTGTTAACTGTGTAAATGTCATCTTTTGAGACGTGTCTGTTCATATCCTTTGCCCACTTTTTGATGGGGTTGTTTGTTTTTTTCTTGTAAATTTGTTTCTTTGTAGACTCTGGATATTAGCCCTTTGTCAGATGGATAGATTGCAAAAATGTTCTCCCATTCTGTAGTTTGCCTGTTCACTAGGATGATAGTTTCTTTTGCTGTACAGAAGCTCTTTAGTTTAATTAGGTCCCATTTGTCAATTTCGGCTTTGTTGCCATTGCTTTTGGTGTTTTAGGCATGAAGTCTTTGCCCATGCCTATGTCCTGAATGATACTGCTTATGTTTTCTTCTAGGGTGTTTATGGTTTTTGGTCTTATGTTTAAGTCTTTAATCCATCTCAAGTTAATTTTTGTATAAGCTGTAAGAAAGGGCTCTAGTTTCAGTTTTCTGCATATGACTAGTCAGTTTTCCCAACACCATTTATTAAAAGGGAATCCTTTCCCTATTGCTTGTTTTATGTTGAAGATCAGATGGTGTAGGTGTGCAGTCTTATTTCTGAGGCCTGTTCTGTTCCATTGGTCTATATATTTGTTTTGGTACCAGTATCATGATGCTTTGGTTACTGTAGCCTTGTGGTATAGTTTACAGTCAGGTAGCATGATGCTTCAGCTTTGTTCTTTTTGCCTAGGATTGTCTTGGCTATATGGGATCTTTTTGGGTTTCATATGAAACTTAAAGTAGTTTTTTTCTAATTTTGTGAAGAAAATCAATGTTAGCTTGATGGGGATAGCATTGAATCTATAAATTACTTTGGGCAGTATGGCCTTTTTACGATATTGATTCTTCCTATTCATGAACATGAAATGTTTTTCCATTTGTTTCTGTCCTCTTTTGTTTCCTTGAGCCGTGGTTGGTAGTTCTCCTTGAATCAGTCAAGAGAAAGAAATAAAGCATATTCAAATAGGAAGAGAGGAAGTCAAATTGTCTCTGTTTGCAGACAACATGATTGTGTATTTAGAAAATGCCATCATCTCAGCCCAAAACCTCCTTAATAAGCATCTTAAGCAAAGTCTCTAACAAAATCAATGTGCAAAAGTCACAAGCATTTCTATAACTAATAGCCAAATCATGAGTGAACTCCCATTCACAATTGCTACAAAGAGAATAAAGTACGTGGGAATACAACTTTCAAGGGTTGTGAAGGACCCAGAACATTTTTTATGGACTTGATGCAACAGTATCATTTTCTTGGGAAGGAGAAATTTTCGTTACATTCTTAGGGAATGTTTTGAACATTGGGCTTCATTGGTATTATGTCTAGCCAAATTGTCTTGAATTTTATGGCATGTAGCAGCCATAGTTGCCTAGTTTCATCACTAATTCAGCTTTATTCTTGTTTTTACTTTTCTGTGTTTTTTTCATATGTGAAGGAGGAGATTTTCATAGGATATCAACATTAAAATCTTTATTTTTCCTGGTGTAGCCTGTCTTTTCTTCATATGTGTAAAATTTCCATTACTTCATTTAAGAAACTTCTGAATTATCTGTTAATACTTATGGCCATATATTCTACAGATTATATTATGTTATAATCAGTTTTGTTGTAGGAAAGAGTATTCTCAGGAGGGCAGGAAAGGTTAGGTTAGGGCAAAAATGTGAAAAAGTCTTTTCTTTCCCTGGACTTTGAGAAGAAAAGGGGTTTGCCAGTGCTAGTGAGTTCCAGGGCACAGTAAGAGGAATTGGTGAGCAGCGAGAGTGGGAAGGTGGGCCAGCTTGGCAGGTGTGTGGAGTAGCAGGGGCTGAGGTCCAGTGATGCAGGTGCATTTGTAGGGCTTAATTTTCCTATTCTTTCATGGAAGCTCGAAAAAGCAGTAGCCCAAAAAGACTTAGAATCTCACTTGCTCTGTTTCTCTGTCTCTTGCTTTTTTCTCTTTTTCTCCGTCTCAACGTCAGGCATTTATTTAAACTTTTTCCTTATAGAGTCTAGTTTTATTCGGCTGAAGTCATACTTCTCTGTATAGTAATGTCATTAAAAAGTTAGGATGTTAAATATATAGCTGAATACTTACAAATACTAACAGTGGAATTCGAACCTCATTTAGCCTAACAAGAATTGAGTAAAATGGATTATTTTTCTTGTTTCTGACTTTTATTTTGGGATTAAAGGTATGTGCGCAGGTTTGTTACATGGGTAAATTGCATGTCACAATTTACCCATGTAAATTGTGGGGGTCAGTGTACAAATTATTTCATCACCCAGGTAATAAGCATTAATAATCAATGGTAGTTTTTCAGATTTTTCTTCCAAATGTTTTTAATACAAATTTGAACTGCAAGAGAAATGCTAAGTTTACACAGAAGGAAAAAAGTTTATACTGAGGCAAACATCTTTAAGGAATATTTTGGTGATTTCACACAGGAATTTTTCCCTGCTATTCAGATCTCTTATTAGTTTGTATTATGTATATTATTTCTTCTTTGCAGTTTAACTCTGTGTGTGTGTGTGTGTGTGTGTGTGTGTGTGTGTGTGTGTTTTGCTTAAAATATTTTATAGTGTTGGGCCACGTGGGACTGGATGGTAGAAGTTCCTTAACTGGCATCTGTTCTTACAGTGCAGCTTAAGAACCTCGCGGCTGCAGAATACCTAGGGTGGGATGCTTTGTTGCCTCCACTCTTTCAAATGTATCTCCTCTCAGAAAGTAAGAGAGAACTCCATACAGGCAGTCCCCCAAACAGAGGATTAACAAAATCAACTGTATCATGTGACTTCAAATGAAACTTTGGCAACATCTGACTAGTTGTGATCATAATTATGCTCTACAACTAATCAGTCACTGAATATAGAATTTAGAATTTTCAGGGTTTCTGTATCAATCTGCTCATTACCTTAATTGAGCGAATGACTTGAAAATTAAGAGTACCTGAGCCTTGTGGAAATCCTTAAACCACTGACCAGATAATTATTATGCAAACATGTATTATTCCCTGAATAGAATTTTCTTATAGTAGATTGCAATAATGGTAGAGAAGACACACCTAGTACGTGGTTGTGAAAGCCATTATTTCTTTAGTGATTATTTATGTTACTTTATTTTTTCTATTAAAAATGAGCTTTCTTAGCTGATTAGCTCTAGTGCTTTCCTTAGCTTGAAATACAGGCTTGATGAGATTACATGGCAGGTGTTTTAAATTTTTTCTCTCCACTTAATTGTCAGCCCTAACCTTGTCTCTGTCATTCTTAATTATAGTGGCCTCTCTATTTTTGAGAAGACTGAGGTTATGTCATATGAGCCGCTGTTGTTTTGTTATTTTGTATATCGAAACGTCTCTCCATTGACTCTGTTCTTATTTCTGTATTTGGGGTTGAGTATCATACTGTAATTTATTTTTTGGAGACTACTTCCAACACCTGTGTTTGGATCTGTTCTTCTCAACTTTGTCTAGAGCTACTTTTACTCAGTTAAAATCATTTCTACTTGCATTTTCAAGAGATCAGAATTATGTCTCTAAGATATATTGAAACTACCAATTTGGAATGTTTATTTCTAGTGTCTTCTTCACATGCATATATTTACTTGGTAATAATTAGAATGCACATATTATTTTGATTTGTTTTTTATTATGCTCTAAGCATTTCATGATTTTATGCAGTCTAAAATTATCATTAGTGACTAAAAATGCTCCATTGAGTTTCTGTGTGATAATTTTTTTTTTTTTACTTTTTTATGTTATTGGTAGATCTTTAGATTGTTTTAAATTTTCATAGACTACTTAAATTTATGTATATAGCAGTTTTATTCTTGTGAAATATTTCCTAAGGAAAAATGCCTAGGATCCACAGTTACTAGGTCAAAGGACGTGACTGATTTATGATATTTAACACAGCTGCTAAGTTGGTTTAACTAAATTACTGTTACAGTTGAATGTTTCATTGTAGTCCCATTTAAATAACAATTATATATCTTCTCATGTGTAAATGGTATGAGACTGTTTTAATGTTTCTATTTAAAGCAAATACATGTACTTCTATATGTTAATATTTTTATTTCCTTTTGTGAGAATGCATCTCTATTTCTTCTATGTGTTACACATTCAAAAGAACTTATCTGGTATTAATGTAAATGACACTTAGATTTGAATTCCTACTTTGCCATTCTAATCTGAAAGACCTTTTGATAAATGGCTTTTTAAAGCCAAATATAAAATGGGGATAAAGTCTATCAAACCTGACATAGCAGAATAGGATTAGAATATATGTCCTTATAATTATTTATTAGAAAACCCAAAATATACTTAAAAAGCAGAGGGGATGAATTAAAATGAGATATGAGAATAAATTAATGGAGCAGAATTTAAAATATAGACTTGATCAATAATGCAAAAGATGATTCTTTAAATAGATCAATTCCATAAATAGATTGCCAAGGACAATCTATTTAAGAAATAGGAAATATAGGCATTAGGAATGAGAAAGGGAATATAAATATGAACACCAGGGAGATTATTAATAATTAAATAGAGAATAGTGAATGCTATATATTAATATAATTACAAATTTATATGAAATGGCCAATTTTGAGGAAATAACAAATTATCAAAGTTGACTGAAGAAGCATTAAGAAACCTGCATATACTACTATAGTGAGAAAACTGAAAAATTACTAGAAGGCCACCTAAAATGACATGAGGCCCAAAAGCTTTTGCTGAATAATTTCACAAAACATTAAAGAGGAGAAAATTTCTACATTATATGAAGTGTGTATTTTAAAAGCTAGGGAAACAACTCATCTCAAAAGGGAATACTATTTTTGACACAAAAAGTAGAACATTAAACAAAAGAGAAAAAAGCATTAAGAGACTATTAACCAGTTTTATTAGTGCAAACGTAAGTTCACAATTTCCAAGGAAATGAATTCAGTGGCACTTTGAAAGAACAATTTTTCATTGTCAAGGATGAGTGGTAAGTAGCAGGCGAGCATAGTAAGTCCCGTAAGAGATTAGACCAGGCTGGCGGTAACGGAGGCAGGGGAAATGCTTGGGTTTGGTTGATAGAATGCTGTATTTATTTTGAAGGGAGGGCTAAGAAGAACTATTGATTAATCCAGTTGTGTGATTTTAAAAAAGAGGGGAAGAAGGAGGCATCAGGGTTTTGCCTGAGCCGATAGAAGGGGAGCTTGCCATTACCTCAGTGGGAGGGCCTGCGGGATGGACAGTCAGGGTGTGTGTTCAGAGGGTGCTTCCTTTCAGACAATCAGTTTTGAATGTGCTAAGTTGGAGCTGTCTAATAGATTTCCAATTGGGAGATAGTAAGTAATAAGTTATATATATGAGACTGGAGTTTAGGTAAATGTTCTGGGGTAGAGATACAAATTTGAGATAATTAGTAATATGGATTATTTAAGAACCATCCACATATAGATGGTTTCTAAAGTCATGAGGCCAGATGAGATCACTTGACAAGTGGGTGTTGCTCAATCCTGGAACATGACATTTAGAAAGCTGAGACTTCTGAGGGCGGAAGAACTAGGAAGGAGGACTGAAAGCAGCTATCCAAGAGGTAGAGAGAGAACCAGGGGCATATGTTTCTTTTAAATAAGATATTATTTAAAATAAAATAGAGCAATCAACTATGTCAAATGCTGCTGGAATTTCAAGGGAAAGGAAGACTGAGAGTTGACTTTGGGTTTGGCAGTGTGGGGTCATTGGTGACCTCAATAAAAGCTGTTTTCTTGGAGCAACTGGAGTTTGTGAGAGAAGAGAAATTGTAGGCGGCAATAGATACAATTGCTTTATGGAGTTTTACCTTAAGAGAGAGGAAGCAAATGGGTGGTAAATATATAGGAAAGCTATAAAGAGGCGACAAAACACGGTTTTGTTTTATTTTTTTTCTCTTAAAATATGAGATAAATGCCAGCATGTTTATATATTTATGGAAATGATCCAATAGAGAAAGTGTGATGCTATGGGAGGGAGACAGGAGGATGGCCTAAACAAAGTCTTTAAGTGCTTAGAGAAGCTCCATCAGCCTCCTCAAGCCTCCCCATTGCAGCTCTACCTGTTCCTTCACAACTAATTACCATTTACTCACTTTCCAGTTCTTTTCTTTCTATATCATTTAAAAAGAGGTTTTCTGATTGATCACCAGAGAAACAAGCATAACCAAATACAACAGAGGAAGAACTAGAAAGAAAACAGTTTGTAAGAGGTAATACTTTTCTATGAATGAGTAGAGAATCTGGCTTTCAATTTTTAATCAGGTGAAGTGTAAACCAAAGTTGGTTTACTTATTCTCTAAGGGAAGGATACCAGTCAGTCTTTTTCAGGACAAAGTTTTTAATACCAGATTTTATAAAAATGCAAATAAGTTTACAGATCTGATTTACAGCACTGATTCACTAAGTTTCAAAGACATGATATTACAATGTGGTTCCATGTTCAGAAAGTGCAGATGCCCATACAGAAGGCTGGGCTAGAATAGACCCAAGTTAGAACGACCTGGCATCATTTCTTGTGACCTGTTACTATGGTGTGTATATGGCTTGTTTGGCCCTACCAAGTCTCCTGTTGAAACTTCACTCCTCTTGCCTGCTCTCTGGTCATATGATATCTGCACACACCGGTTCCCCTTTGCTTCCTTCAGTAGTGGAAGCAGTCTGAAGCCCTCATCAGCATGAGCCAAATAAACCTTTTATATTTCTAAATTACTTAGCCTCAGGTATTCCTTTGTAGCAGCAAACATGGACTTAACATCAATGCCCTCAGTCACTGCAGCTGATGCCACAGGGCTAAAGTGATGTGGGACCAGGGCAGAAGTGAAAGCCTGTGGTGGCGGAGTGGATAGAAAGCCTGCCTGTTTACGTCTCCCTAAGAGAATTTTCTCAAATTTGGCTTTGGCTAGTGGTGGACTTTGAATTGTTCAAAATGATACTTAAAAACAAATACCTGGAGTGCAGGCAAATATCCTGTCTTGTTGATTATCAACACAGGATTTAGAAGCCAGAGGAATCAGCTGACAGATAGTGTTCCAGTAAGGTGAAGTGATAGTCTGACGTTCTGAATTTTGAAAATTAAAGAGCCCAATAAGAATTTCTCACCCAGATGGAAAATCACTCATTCCTAGTGAAGAAGAGCCCCACAGGATGACTGTGAGAAAAGTCCACATTCACCTGATTACACGAATTGAAGTATCTTCAGGCATTCAAATTTGTGTTTTGTGAAAACCAGAGAGAAGAATTCTTAACATAAATTATGGAGTGATTGTTTTAGGCTAAATTTCTTTTCAGGAGCTTTGCTGCTCCTTATTAACCACAGCCCTGGCAACCTCAGAAACCCACGTGAACATCCCTCCTAAGCACGTTGGCTTCCTGAGCATATTAGTGTGAAACACTTCTCTATCTAATTGAATACAATATTCTGCTATATGGAAATCGTTCATATTGACCACTTAAATACTAGGAAATGTTTGCTAAAGACAGTTTTGCATAAGATTATACAAAACCCATAATCTTAACAATAGATTACAGACATAAACCATTTGTCTATTAACGTGTGTTCCCAATTCCATAACAATAAAGTGATGCAGATGATATATAGAAGATATGTTTCTTATTCTTCATTATGCTAGTAGGCAAGCAGTCATCTTATCTAAAAAATGATATCAAATGATTATGACAAAAATGTTAAAAGTGAGAACTAAACACATACCTCTTTCACAAGACTTTAATAACCACCTGTTTTGCCACACCATCCTCGGCAGCCACAAACCGATGCTAGACTATAGATTTTGAAAACTGGTATAACAGAGGATCTATTTTAGGCCTATAAAGATGGGTGGTCCTATTCCATAAATTCAAGGCCTGTTTAAACGTTGTTTGGAGAGCATTCTTCATTGCATAAAAAAGAATATAATAATGATCCAGTAATGGAGTAGATATGCATAAAATCCAATCACCTAGATGGTGGTTTGTTAAAGATGGCAACAAAGGCATCAGATACTTTTTCGGTCATAGATGTTTCCACAAGTTGATATTTTCTTGTTTATCTGCTCTCCCCTCCCAATAGGAGTTAAACTCCGTGAGAATAGTAGCCTCATCTGATAATACTTGACACATTGCTAAATCTATATTTGTTAAAAACCTTACATATGGTCATACCTAGATGATATTGTGGGTTCAGTTTCAGA
The DNA here is from genome assembly GCA_004027715.1 of Plecturocebus donacophilus. Classification (NCBI taxonomy): domain Eukaryota; kingdom Metazoa; phylum Chordata; class Mammalia; order Primates; family Pitheciidae; genus Plecturocebus; species Plecturocebus donacophilus. Next base: position 336 of record PVKP010032888.1, on the reverse strand, counting down.
CTGCTACACTAAAGCAAATGTCACAATAAAGTGAGTCACAAGAAGTTTTTGATTCCTCAGTGCATATAAAGTCATCTTTATACTATACTATAGCCTGTAAAGTGTATATATGTATTATGTCTAAAAATGCAATGTGCGTTCACTAATTAAAAATAATGACTGGGCATGGTGGCTCATGCCTGTCATCCCAGTGCTTTGGGAGGCCGAGGCGGGTGGATCTCAAGGTCAGGAGTTCGAGATCAGCCTGGCCAACATAGGGAAACCTTGTCCCTACTAAAAATACAAAATATTAGCCAGGCACGCCGGCAGGCACCTGCAATCCCAGGTACTCAGGAG
>PVKP010032887.1:0-25486 GCA_004027715.1 Plecturocebus donacophilus | reverse complement strand
TGCCATGGTGGTTTGCTGCACCCATCAACCCATCATCTACATTAGGTATTTCTTCCAATACTACCCTCCCCTAGATTCCACCCCCTGACAAACCCCAGTGTGTGCTGTTCCCCTCCCTGTGTCCTTGTGTTTTCATTGTTCAACTCCCACTTGTGAGTGAGAATGCATGGTGTTTGGTTTTCTGTTCCTGTGTTAGTTTGCTGAGAATGATGGTTTCCAGCCTTAACTATGTCCCTGCAAAGGACATGAACTCATCTGTTTTTACAGCTGCATAGTATTCCATGGTGTGCATGTGCCACATTTTCTTTATCCAGTCTATCATTGATGGGCATTTGGGTTGGTTCCAAGTCTTTGCTATTGTGAACAGTGCTGCAATAAACATACGTGTGCATGCATCTTTATACAGAATGATTTATAATCCTTTGGGTATATATCTAGTAATGGAATTGCTGGGTCAAATGGTATTTCTGGTTCTAGATCCTTCAAGAATTGCCACACTGTCTTCCACAATGGTTGAACTAATTTAAACTCCCACCAACAGTGTAAAAGCATTCCTATTTTTCCACATCCTCTCCAGCATCTGTTGTCTCCTGACTTTTTAATGATCACCATTCTAACTGGCATGAGATGGTATCTCACTGTGGTTTTGACTTGCATTTCTCTAATGACCAGCGATGATGAGCTTTTCTTCATATGTTTGTTGGCCGCATAAATGTCTTCTTTTGAGATGTGTCTGTTTATATCTTTTGCCCACTTTTTGATGGGGTTGTTTGTTTTTTTCTTGTAAATTTCTTTAAGTTATTTGTAGATTCTGGATATTAGCATTTTGTCAGATGGATAGATTGCAAAATTTTTTTCCCATTTTGTAGTTGCCTGTTCACTCTGATGATAGTTTCTTTTGCTGTGCAGAAGCTCTTTAGTTTAATTAGATCCCATTTGTAACTTTTGGCTTTTGTTGCCATTGCTTTTGGTGTTTTAGTCATGAAGTCTTTGCCCATGCCTATGTCCTGAATGGTATTGCCTAAGCTTTCTTGTAGGGTTTTTATGGTAGAACTCTACATAACAGTTGAATTCTTCATCCAGCGCCTTAGACCATTCTGCCACACTACCACCCACAATAGTTGAATTCTAAGAGACAGAAAGAATATGAACTTTATCTTGAGGTTGATTATAGTGGAATGACTTCTATTAGAGGAAAACAAACAAAAATGGCTTGACCCCTTCCCCCCAGCTGCACTTAAAGGGGAAAATATAGTCACACAAACTATCACTATGGTTTTGCAGCATTTTAAGTGTTATAAAATGCATTTCTGTGATTAGGACCAACTGGAGAACAAGTACAGCCTGAATTAGCAAAAATAAAAATACACAAACACATACACATGTATAATTTTAGAATTTCCTTTCAAAAAGAGCTTAAAGCTGTGCCTGGCAGCTTGGACGAACATCATGCTGCATCCGGAGGGCCTCTGCACGTGTCCTCTGGGAAAGTGCGACCTGCAGATCCTAAGGGCTCATAACCAACCGTATGTCTCATAACTAACTGAGTGATATCTCATTGGCAAATGCCCTGTGAGGCCTCTTGTTCCTAGGGCAGTCAACAGCAGCAGAGTAGCAGGTAGTTTCATCATTGTAGATAGAGAGCCTTGTACTTTGGATGCCTTTCCCTGTTTCCAGCTGGTTTCTACCTTAGACTCTGGACCTGGGCATCACTCTACAGCTGTGTGTGGAAGGAGCTGGACATCACATCAGGGTGTTTTAAGCAACTGGAAGTCTGCTACTTTCGAAAGCAATCGCACCAGAAACAAAACATTACCATATCAAGGTGCTTATCTTGAGGTCTGCAAGGCAGGAAGTGAAGAAAAAGGGCAAAGGCATAGCAGTAAACAAATTTTTAAAATAACCCACAGCCACACATCTTCAACACAGTGGGAGTGGGAATGCTGCCTTTCATGGTGACCTGGAGTTATATAGGGCCCAGTTTCTAGTGTTTGAGGCTAAGGATTCTGGGGAAAGAAACACCTACTCTGTACCCACAGAGTCTCTGCAGAGTTTGCCATCCTGTTACCCTAATATCTTTAAAATATGCCCACTCACCCTCAGCAAGAGTGGGTAAAACAGTGTCCCTATAACTGACACTGGTTTAATGACTTGACCTTGACAGCCATGATTCTTTCTAACCATGACACTATTGCATGTTTTAGCCCATATTACCAACATTGCTCCTAGGACACTTGTCAGTGGAGCTGCTGGGCTCATCCCTGGTGGCAGACCTAGCTTTATGAGTGTGTGGGCTGTGCAGTCTCACCAAGCCTTGTGCTTAGAAGGGCCCTGTGCCTGGTTTAATGTTGTCTCTATCTGGAGATTCTTAACTTTTGATTAAGAGCCCCGCATTCCCATTTTCCCCTGAGATCCACGCTGACTGATAGACAACAAGCTTCCATGGGCACTACCTTTGGGGAGCATCTGAAGAGACCGAACAAAGGCTATAAGCACTGTTCTTGGAATTGAAATAAATCTAAAAGATGGGTGTGTGCGGTGATGGGATTTTAAAGTCTGTAAGAGAGCAGTGTTTGGAGAAAGTTTCATGGAAGAGCACATGGGAAAAGGAAGGGCAGTATCTACACACCAACCCACCAGGGTGGACTGCTGCCAGTACAACCCACAAGTGCTCTTTCAAGCAGTAGCCATCATACTACCTGATTGCCATCAGCTGACAGCAGGTGCCCTTCTGCTGCCCTGACCTGCTGTCTGTAGCCTTCATTCTTGCTTTGAGGCAGATGTTTGAAGGATGAGAACAAAAGCGATGCTCTCATTCCCACTGGCATACAGTAAATGCTTGTTTTCCTAAGCTCCATTCTTCCATAGACCTTCTTTAGTCTTCCAAAGGAGATGAAGAAGACTGGAAATTATAGTTTTATGATTTAGACTGGTGAAGGCCTCTGTAACCATTTATCCTGAAGAAAGTAATAATGTAGCAAGAAACTTATGAAGTGACTGTATGATTATGTAAGTAATTCTCTTTTGGCAGGTATTTAAATGAATATTATTAAACCATCACAGGCAGTTTTGTTTTTATTTTCTGCACTATGTAGGACATGTCCTGCTTCAAAAAATGTGGAGTATTTGGTTTGACAGGTGACTCTTTTATTTTAAATAATTGGAAAAGTGGCTAATCTGGTGCTATCACAAAATTTTGATTTCATGGAATCAATATTAATAAAGGATTACTAGGTTTCAAAAGAAAAACAACTTGGAAATATAAAAGAACCCCTCTTTTAAGTCCTTAAAGAAAAAATAAAAACAAATGGCAGAATAGGTAGAAACTAATAATCATAAAAACATAACGTATGACTAAATATATAATCTTTAATGCTTCACTCATTGAAATTAAATGAAGGAAAACAAGGGAACTAAGAGTCCAGTTCAAAAAGTAGAAAAACAACTCTAAATAAGCAAAAGAGAATAGGAAGACAGCAGAAATGAATAAGAAGACAGTACAAGGTTTTAGAAAATTACATGGCAAGTTATAATAAAAACAACAAAAGGAGACATATTTGCAATACATGTATCTTCAGGAAAAGCATGAATTTCTTTAGGTTTATTTTTAATAGAAAAATCAATAGAAGTGCCAGAAGTCCACAGAAAAAGAAATACAAATGGCCAATACATAAATGCAATGATACTTGACTTCATAAGGAAATCATATTTAAAGCAGAAATATATTCAGTATCACATATTAGAATTCTAGGTAGTGCCAAAGATATGGGGAAATAGTCATCCTACAGTGCTGGTAGAAGTGAAAATAGGAACAGCTTTGGGGGACAATTTGACACTATTTTTTTGAAAGGCATACAATAATCAATGCATGTATTTAATTTTCAACTTTTTTCATTAACAGAAAAATTCTGAATTACAAAAGGCACACTTAACCTGCTTACTGATATTGTTTAGAGATGAATGTTTACATTTTGTTTGATAACATATAATTTGGTCCTCTAATTGCTTAAGCATTTAGACATTAGTTAGGTAAGTTTTACAGTTTCTCAAGCAACTCACAGAATAATATATTAAATTTGTGTGTGTGTGTGTGTGTGTGTGTGTAACATGCCTTTTTAAATTTTACTTTAAGTTCTGGGATACATGTGCAGAACGTGCAAGATTGTTGCATAGGTGTGCATGTGTCATGGTGGTTTGCTGCACCTATCAACCTGAATTTGACTCTGTTAATTCCCCTGCCAATAACCTATCCTATGTATATACTCACAAAGTGATAACCCCAAAAGAATACCAAAGTATGTGTGTGCATGTGTGTGTATGTATGTATGTATGTGTGTTTATAAATTCATATGTATGTGCATATATAAGTATATTGCATCAATGCAAGGCTTAAAACACTCTAAGTGTCCATGTTGAGGAACATAGTTCAATATATGATAATGCATTTATAGAAAAGAATAGCAAGAAACTGTTTAACAATGAATGAAGTTGATGGGTATATGCTTGATAGGGAAGGCTCTGCAAGAGTTATAGCTCATTTCTTTTTATTTCTTGGCTCATGTAGACTGGTTTTATGTAACGTGACTTATGGAAAGCACCTAGCACTGTCTTCCTTTTGTTGTTTTTGACAGCTTTATTGAGGCATAATTCACATAGCATACTATTCACCCATTTAAAGTGTACAATGCGGTGGTATTTAGTCTGTCCACAGACTTGCGAAACCAACATCAAAATTAATTTCCATGCTTCTCATAGAAATCCTGCATCCATTAGCAGTTACTTCCAATTACCACCTAACCCCTAGCCCTAGATGATGACTAATCTACTTTTTGTCTCTTTATATTTGCCCCTTTTGGATATTTCGTAAAAAGAGAACCATACAATGGGTGGTCTTTTACAACTGACTTCTTTAATTTAGCATCACGTTTTCAGGTTTCATCCCCCATGTAGCAAGTATCAATATTTAATTCCTTTTTATTGCCAAATACTATCTCATTGGTAAAGATATACTGTATTTTACTTATCTATTTATTGGTTGATGGAGACTTGAATTACTTCTCCTATTTGACTATTATGAATAATAATGTTATGAATATTTGTGTACAAGTTTTCATGTGGGTGTATCTTTTATCTCTCTTACATACATACCAAGAAGTGGAATTGGGTAATGAGGCAGACATGAGCAGAGCAGAGGAGGACCCACCCCAGCCCCACCCCCACATCAGGTGATGGCCAGGCAGTCCATAGCTGTCTCTCGAAAGTAATAATTCGTTAAAGAAAATGTAGTACATACACACCACTGAATACTATGCAGTCATAAAAAGAAATGAGATAATGTCCTTTCCAGGGACATGGATGAAGCTGAAAGCCATCACCCTCAGCAAACTAATAGAGGAACAGAAAATCAAACACTGCATGTTCTCACTTACTATACATATATATAAATATATATGTGTGTATGTATATATATGTATTTTATTATAACTCAATAATCTGGAAAAAGATTTGGCTTGAATTGAAAAGGTTTCATTCAAACCAACCCAAAGACACATGTATACATATGTTTATTGCAGCAGTATTCACAATAGCAAAGATGTGGAACCAACCCAAATGCCTATCAATAATAGACTGGATGAAGAAAATGTAGTACATACACACCATGGATAATATGGAGCTATAAGAAGGAATGAGATAATGTCCTTTTCAGGGACATGGATGAACCTGGAAGCCATCATCCTCAGCAAACTAACACAGGAACAGAAAACCAAACTCACTCATAAGTGAGAGTTGAACAATGAGAACACACGGACACGGGGAGTGGAACAACACACACCAGGGCCTGCTGGGGGATGGGGGTGAGGGGAGGGAACTTAGAGGACAGATCAATAGGTGCAGAAAACCACCATGGCTCACTAATACTTATGTACCAAACCTGGAACGTAAAGTAAAATTTAAAAAAAGAAAAGGTTCCATTTGAAAGGCTGTCTTTGACTTTTTATCTTTCCCTTTAAAACTGTGATATCACTTTATAAGGTAATACCGATGAATTTAAAGTTTTTTTTTCTGCATCCTTGTTATTTAGATACAGAGAATTAAGTGCAGGAGGGAAAATATAGCTCTAAAGAGGGAAAAGAAAATTATTAAAGAATTTCAGCCTGATTGTTATAATTGTGGCAAACGTTTATTGTGAACTTATTCTGCCTTGCATATATTATCGTGTTTAATTTTTAAAAACAACCTGTTTCACAGATTAGGAAACAGACTAGAAAGATTAAGTAATATCCCCAAAGTCATGCTATTTGTAAGTGGTAGAGCTGGGATTCAGAGTCAGGTCTACCTGAATCTAAATCCCAAAGATAGATTACCATCCATTCCTGAAATGATTCCCAACTTCCCAGAGGATTGTACAGAAATTCTATAAAACAGGATCATACATCAGGGAACAAATGCATGTATTTGTGCAGAGAAAAGACATTATTTGCCCACATTAAGGAAGACCAGTTTGCAAATTCATAGGTCATTGAATATGCTTCAAACAAGCACCCTGTTCACTTCTGCAAAGGTTATTCCTTATCACTGGCAATCGGAAGTAATGATGAAAAACTATGGTTCATGTTGAATGCCTTTTTGCTTCTCTCACATCAGATCTCACATGTCTGTCAGCAGTTTTTTTCCTGTAGGACCACTTCTGGTCAAGGAAAAAAAAAAATATGACTTGAAAAAAAGAAAACCCTCTCATTTTACCTCTAGAAGGAAATGAAGCAGCATTCCAACCAGTCTTGCATGTTCAATTCTCTGGAACAATCCTAGAATCAGATGTTAACCAAATAGCCCCCAAATACATGAACAATGTTTAAAACATTGAAAACGAGAAAGGATGTGACTGCTTTGAAATACAATTCGGGTTTATTCGTTGACCAAAAGAAAGACACGTTTGTGTTGATTGTACGTCTACCCCAGACTGAAAAACACAGATGTAGAAGACTAGCTCTTAGCTTTAAGGCACCTCATTACTAAGCATGCTGCATGATAGAGGTTTTACTATTGGACAGAGGAGTGAAAGCATGTATTGTGAGAAACTGGGTTTGAAGTCCATGCCCAACAACTCCTGAGATGGCAACATTGGAGAAATTACAGTATTCTTCACATATCAGTTTGTCTTTAGAATGAGGATGCTAACAGCTATAAAATACATAGCCTCAAGAGACCAGGGGCCTGGACTTTATATTAGCTCATATCAGGGTTTAATCTTGGTTCCTTCCTTTATCAACTGTGTGATATTGGGCAAATAGCTAGCCTCTCTGAACATCAATTGTTTTCTTCTACAAATGCAGTTATTAATTTAAAAGGGTTTATAAGGATGAAGTAAGATAACATGCACATAAAATTAAGGCTGAGCCCAGCACAGTGGCTCACACCTGTAATCCCAGCATTTTGAGAGGCCGAGATGGGAGGATCACTTGTGCCCAGGAATTTGAGACCAGCCTGGGCAATACAGTGACACCTTGTCTCTACAAATAATAATAATAAAAAAATTGACCCTGCTCAGCTCATATTATATGCTGAAAAATGTGTGCACCGTTTGTTGTTTATTGTCATCATTACGACCACTGCTACTGCTGCTACTACTCTGTGAAATGCCGAGTACCATGCCTGCCATGAAGTAGGAACTCAGTATAAGTTACTTCTTTGTCCCCACTTTAAAATTTGAAAGAATGCTTATCAGCCTCATGAGTGTAATGAGTATCCCTTCCTCCCACAGATAAGCATCTGCTCTTTCGCCATAATGCAAGCGTAGAATACGTGTGGCTCTTCTTCATGAGCCCTGGGTGTAGCTGTGTTATTTCTTTCTCTTTAGCAGTTGATTTCAGAGTTTTAGTTTAATTACTCAATGCACACTGCAGACAGCATGCCTTTCCTGGGTCAGTGATTTACACAGCTGATACACACGGAAGGAAAAGAGCTAGGGAGATGGCATGCCAGTGTCCCTACTTTTTACATGGAAAATGTGCATTTTCAATTTAGAAACACTGGAAGTCACTGGCCCCAGAGGCACATACTATTTTTATCGGGAGAAGGTGGCCCCTCAAACTTTCTTGCCAGCCGACTTCACTGCTCCGTCGCTCTGTTGTCTGGCTCCCTGCACTCCTTTCTGACTGGAAGTGAGATCTCGTTTCAGGGAAATGCTTGGCTGGCGGGCAGGCAGGACGCATTGCATAAAAAGCGAGTATCTGAAATTAAGATTTCAACCTGCTGTCCCAGCAGGAGCTTCTTCCAAATTTTACTTCCTAACCCCGAAACCAAATTAGAAACACCAAAAGTTTCTTTGAAAATAAAAGGTAAATGATGAAACACTTCCTTGGTTCTGATTAAAATGCACGGACCAATGCTTCTTTAACTTCCCTGGGTACACTTTTTGATGAAGAATTGCTCAATGTCAGGACTGAACAGGACCCCACAGATCAATGGATTTTATCCTCTCACATTTTGATGAAGAATCAAGTTGTATCGTAAGGAGATAAAGCAATTTATCCGGTCACCCAAGCAGCCTGTTGCAAAACTAGGGCTGGAACATCTCTCTTCATCAGTCCAGACTGCCCTTCTTCCTTAACTTCCTTGTATGAGTGAGTCAAAGGATCTCAAAAAGAGGAGCTCAAATCACTTTTAAACCGCTTACCAGGGTAGAAGTGACTTCCCATGTCACATGCTGTTGATGGGAGAGATTGTGAAGTCACGTATTCCGTGCTAACTTTGAGATACCACTGATGATACTCGGAGCCTCACAGATACCTACTACCACTGAACAACACACCTCCTCCATATTATATTTGTGTTCCTGGAGTAAGGGGTGACTATTCTTTTTGCTTTCCTTCTACTTGAAAATGTTACAATGCAGCCCATGTGATGTGAATTATTTATCTCGAAATAGGTCGTTCCACGGTGCTTGTTACAGATCCACGCCCGATTCTCTTTTTGATCCATTGCACCCTTTTTCTTGATGACTTGTCAGGGCTAGTCATTCAGCTCTAGGAGCTCACTAGTCTGTGTAGGGACTGCTCTTGTTAGCACTCTTTGCCTGTCTTTTGACCCATCATCCACAGATCCAGAATGAGTTCAGAGACTCCCAGCTCAATGTCAAAACTAAATAGGACCCACAGAGCAACAGGTTTTATCCTCTCACTTTTTGATAAAGAATTGCTTAATGTCAGAACTAAATAGTATCCCACAGATCAATGGATTTTATCCTCTCACTTTCTGATGAAGAATCAAGTTGCTTCTTAAGGAGATAAAATAATTTATCCAGTCACCCAAGCAGCTTGTTGCAAAACTAGGACCAGAAAAGGTCTCTTCATCATCCAGACTGCCCCTCTTCCTATGCCTAAGCTGTGGGAATTTACTGAGCACAATCTTATCTGGACACATTCTTCCTCTACAAGGTTATAAATGGTCTATTCTCAAATAAACTGCAACTGTTAACTTGTTCATAGCAACTTAAGCATATTAAAATATGATAATGTGTACCCACAGGCACAACTACTATTTATAGGCAGATGACACATACACATCTATGCCAAAATTCTTCCTCTTGACTCAGATTCACATAATATTTTGTACACAAGATAATATTACTCAATACTCAACAAGTATAGATTTAATATGTACCTTCTATAGTCTGCACTCTTCTAGGTACAGCAGAGACTGGAGGAAAAATAATTATTAGGACAGATTAACAAAAATGAAGATGTGGAGGAAATTTGGTTGGAAAAAGTCTTAAGGCTTTGGTCTTCAAAGACATTCTGGGTTCTCAAGTGCCTGCTGACAGGCCGGTGGGAGGAAAGGTGCACAGATTTCCTATAAAGTCCTACTGAAGGTAATGCTATCTCACATTGACGAGGTCAAGGGAAAACTCTGATGCTTTAAGATGAAATATATTTTGCTTAAATAAGGACTCTGCGTGTGCATTTGACTTGCTCTAAAGGAGCAGAGGAGCAGTCATTTGCAGTCAAAGAGCTAATAAAACCCCACACGACACTGCTTTCTTTCTCAGCAGAATAATCGCGAAAAGTTAAAGATGATTATGACTTCTAGTCTGTGAGCCTTTCTGCTGACGGAGATCTTTTTCATGTATGTTTTACATCTAAATGGAACGATGAGTATCCTTGAAAAAATTTTGTCTCTAGAATTAGATCCTTCTTGGTCTCATAAGGATGATTTGTGACCCCAAGTTTGAAAAGTATTTTGATTTGGTTGTAAGAAGAAAAGCACATCTTGAAGTCATTTCAAACTTTGTCAAGCTTCCTTAATGAACTAAGTGCCACCTTTCATGCTTAGTTTCTTAGAATGTCATAAATGTATAACTCCGAAGTTTATAAAACACTTTTATTTTCCTGCTTAGAGAGGAAGGGAGGGCAAATATCATTACCCTCATGTTATAGATGAAGAAACTAAACTTCTGAGAGGTTAGGTGACTTGCCTGAGGCTATACAGCTAATAAGTGATAGGGTTAGATGAGAGTGAATTCTCTGCTGAATTCATCTGATGTTCCTTCTGTCACACTTTCATGTCTGAGAGCCAGGAATAAGAAAGGGGAAAGTAACAAGAGAAAAGAAGGATTGGGACTTATGGATACTTACTAGGGTATCCCAGCTTTCAAAAATGCCAAACAGTTGGAAAAGAAAATCCGCTCTGTTTTTATGTTTTAAAGCCCTCACCAGTGTTATATAAAATGAAAAATTAATGAACACCTGTAAAAGATTTCATTGCCCAGCTCTCTGAGGCCACAATTTAAAGTTAATGTTATTTTCTGTATTAATAGCTGTTCCCAATAATGTTTCCCTTTGAAGTTAATGCAGATGCCAGGTAATTTGGAAGAGACCAAATAGGCCAGGAGGAGCAGCTCAGATTGCTCACTCAGCAGCCCTCTAATTTGAAAGAGAGCTTCAGGAGCAGTTACTACCTTTGGGACCTCATCTGGCGTCATTAGATGTACACAAGCTACTCCTTAAAAATAACATCCCCTATTTCTTATCCCCCAGGAAAATTTGCGGCTCCTAGTAATTGTAGAATAGAATTCCATTATCACAGTACTCCCACTGAGTTTCTTTTTCACTCTCCATTTTTAAAACATTTTCTTTAAACATGACTGTTTGTTCCAGCACTGATAAGGGAGTTGGGTGACACATTCTGCTCATAAAATGGCAATGATCATCATTATGGTGATTTCGGATGAGGAATGGAAACTTCCTCAATCTGAGACCCAAGCTTAATATTCAGAGACGTTTACAAGATTCTGCAAACTCTCCAAGTTCTGTCTTTACCCTGAAAGAGCTAACGCTTCAACTCACCTCTTGAACCTTCAACCTGACCTCCTCAAGGAAGGGAGAACCTCCTAAAAGTTCCCAGGTTTATTGCTGATTGTTTTTTCTTCTGATCAGAGACCTAATTATTTCTGTGACTAGGAAACAGGGAAAATGTGTGGGTGTCTTTTTGGATACTGGCTTGAAGCTTTTCTGATAAATTAGGCTAAATTAGAGTGGAATTCCTCAAGTGCAGTGAATATTTTATGTTGAATTCATGCCAGGCTTTCATATGACCATGGCCCTTTCCTGTCGGTTTCTGGGTTTGCTTTGAAAGCACATTACAGAAAGTTAATGGACTGGTTGTAGAATTAATGGACTCCGAATATTGCCAACAATATTTAAACTTTTTGTATAAAATATCCTATATACAAACATTGTATATGTAATGTGCGTGAGCTACACTACAAATATGTACTAGCATGTGACATGAATTTTAAAACATACATAGAAAGTACAAACTAAAGACAAAATAACTACAAATAGAAGTTGAATTTTTCTTTTACTTCAATGAATCATTTGAATTCTTCCTTACCAAAGGTTTTTAAGTTCTCCTATGAGGCCACTGGGCTAACCAACGTGTTCTACCTGCCAGGTTCTCTCTGGTAGCTCTGTCGGTTATGGAAGGGAGAGTAGTCTTAATGCACTTTCTTTGAATTATTTCTACTTGCATGTCACCTGGGAAGCGAAGTAAGCTGGGCACATGAGTGGTGGATGAGCCTCATGTTCCCAGGTACCTGGATCATCAGGTACAGATCAATGCACCTGAGACTCACCTGTGTCTTCTCCTCAAAGACAAGTCTCAAATGAATGACAATAGGTCTTGATTAAATTGCTATTATATAAAATCACTTTGAGCCACTGAAAATAGAAGAAGAGGAATTAAAATGTATTCCTCCCAACATTCCTTAGACTTAAAGACTTGGGATTTAAGTGGAACCATAGAAGTTCCGTTGCAGGTACAAACACAGTGTCCCAAAGAGGTGACTTGACCTGCCCAAATTGACATAGCCAGTCTCAGTGGGTGGAAGATCTGATGCTCAAATCCTGCTATGCTCCTTCCTGCTCTAGGGGAATTTATATTTTAAGATGGAGAAGTGTTGGATTATCCAAGCATAAACAACACCGCTTTTCATGTCCCCTTAATTTCTTCTTCTTCATGCCTTTCTTAAGGAAAATATGTTATAATAAAGTTTTGTTTTTGCCATTTTTCTTCTGACTTAAGATACTTTTAAAAACCCATTTTATTGTATAACAAAACATAGATACAGATAATCACACGAAACAAATTTTGCTATTGTTGTTTTCCCAAGAGGGACTTATAGCCTCTTGCCTGTCCTTTGACCAGTGAGGTGTGCTTTTCTCTCTCTGTCTCGCCTCTCTCACAGGCTTCTCCTTTCTTCTGCCAATTGATACTGTGGTGTGGAAGCTGGTTTGCAAGAGTACTCCCTGTCCTCTCTCCCTTCTGAATCCATGAATTCACCTATTTGTGGATGCAAAGCTCTCAAACTGGGACCTTCCTTTGCTAATTTAAACTGATTTTCTTTTCCTTTTTTTCCCTCATTTTTGTTCTTTATTTCTCATATCCTTTGCTCTGCTTTCTAGAATATTTTTTAAACTTTATCATCCAGCTTGATTACAGGCTGTTTTTATTTTATTTTTTCAAAAAGTATTTATCCCTGATTGTTTCTCTTTTACAGCATCCTCTGTTCGTTTCACGAATACCATATATTTTTTCCCTTCCTCTCTGACGATAGGACTGTATCTATTTCAAATGTTCCTTAGTCCTTCACATTCTCTCATGTTCCTATATGATCCTTTCTTTTGGGTGTTCATTTTGGTCTGTCCCTTTCAGGCAGGAAACTTTACTCCATGTCTAATGACGTTGCCTGTCAGTCCTGAGACTGGGGCAGTCTCAAACGTGCTTAACTGAGCTCATGGTGGGAGAGGCTGAGTGTGCCAACAGGTTTCAATATCAGGAGATAGGGTGACTGATCAAACAAATGGCAGATGTCATTATCTGGAGATTGTTTTCCTGAAGTCTCAAGTTTTCCCAGAGCAAAAACATCCAACTTAACTTGCTACCAGCATTCTGGAAGCAGGACTAAGGAAGGTGTCTGAGGAGTCCAGCCTTTGACATGTAGGGTTACACTCAGCCCCTGCTTCAGCCTGACTGTATCTGACAGTCATGGTGCCTGGTGCCTTGAGACCTCAGATCACCTGGAGAGTGTCCCTAGTGTTTTGTGTGGAAAGGATGTGTTGACTTGGGTTGACGAGAGAAGGAGAAAGACAGCTTAGTTGTAAGGCATCAGAGAAAACAACTACTCTTTCCACCAGGCTCCACTTTGGCCTCATTTGCCTTCTAAACCCCTCATGTTCCTGGTACCTGGTATTTCTGAGAGATTTGTGTTCATTGATTCTACCAGCAAATCAGCTGCTCCTTGATGGCAAGCTATGACTTGGGCCACAGTTCTGATCGGCTCAATCTGGTATCATCTCGCATTCCCTTTTCCACATCTAATATCTGTTAAAACTTCTCATCTGTAGCTATCTTCTCTAGTTCTTTTGTCCTTATGGTTAATGCATTTTTGGGTCTTGAGATAGGTCAATGAGTATAGTTGTCTTTGCTATTTTAACTCTGAAATCTATGGAGTTCATTTGACTTCTCAACATTAGGCAATATGTCCACCAAGTAATTTTAATTGTGTGTTCATTTGTTGACAGTTGCTTAAAGTTTAAAAATAAAACTGTATTTACACCAAAGTAGAGATAAACTTTATTTGGGTGTTAGTTGAGACTTTACAAAGACAGAACATTTCTGCTTACTCAGGTAACAGTGATTTGAAACTGTTGAAGATATTTATCAAAATATCTATATAGAATTTATTTGGGTACTTTCTGAAATTGTAAGGAAATTTTGATTCATTTACATATTCATTTGAAATTATAGTACTTTAGATACATCTTCCTTTTAGAAGATATTTTCCCGAAATAGCTGCTTTAAAGTTTCAACAAAACTCATCTCAGGGTTATAATCATAGTTTTCCTCTTTAGAAAACATCCACTAGATTTAGTCAACTGAAACATTATCTCACAGTCTTTGTTCAATGTAGGCAGACTGGGAAATTTCTGTATTTTTAACATAAGGAAGCTACTGGTGATCTTTAATTCAAAGGTTAATTTTGACTCTGTAAGCCTTTGTCATAATTATAAGCAGGTGAGGGTCATTTTCAGAGCATGTAATAAGTTAATAGGCTTAAAATGCATTTCCTTTACTTTCTGCAAGGATTACAACATTAATTTTTTATGGTCAGAACAAAGGAGCTTGTTATTCAGCCTGAATCGGCTCTATCCCCCACCTGGAAATATATAACTTTCTTTACACACATCAAGACCAGCCTGTTTGTGAACAGTCGTACTCTGACAAGACTTTTATGGGCCTCCTAACACAGAAGAGGACTGTGCTTGGGCCATGACTTTTTGCTATTAGTCATTTCTTAAGTTTGTTCATGAAAGTCTCAGTTAAAATGCAAATATATCAGTAACATTTTCAGCTACTTCTGTCTCGGGAAAATTAGAACAGCTGAATTCACCTGGGTCTTAGGAGACTGGAACAGATAAAATTTTAATGCAACCAAACCAAAGAAAATGATGGTATGCTAACCATTGCCTAGCACTGCAGAGTTGAGAGGTAGAGAGGAAAAGGAGCCTCTCAAAAGGTGAGGATGGAACTGGCTACTCTGGTAGTGCTGAGCCATATGCCTACAATAATTCAAGCAGAAGCTGCAGGAAATCTTGTAGTGGCCCTGTAATAATAATAATGCCTCTAGTGACATAGCACAGTACTATTTTCAAATTGTTTTCAAATCCATTATTTCATTTCCTTTACTTTCAATAATCCTGTGAATCCTATGAGGTAAGAGAACAAGTTACAATTGATAAAGAAAGAAATTGGGTATCAAGGAATCTTTGCAGTGGCCTCAAAGTCACACAGTTAATGATCAGTAGTGGAACCAGCATTAGTACCCAGTTTATCTAACTCTAATCTGGCTCTTCACTAAACACTGTGTTTTTCAAATGATTCCCTGGACAACAGTGGATGTGACCGGTAGCCTCTAAAGTCAGAAGGTATATTCTCAAGAGACCCAAAACTGGTGTGAAGTTTCCTTAAATTCTTGTCTTTTTTCTTTAAAAATAGTGAAAACTTTGTGTCTCAGTTTGTATTACTCTGTTTTTTATTTATTTTTATTTTTATTTTTTGTTTTTTATTTTTTGAGACAGGGTTTTGTTTTTATTGCCCAGGCTGGGGACTGGAGTGCAATGGAGCAATCTCGGCTCACTGAAAACTCCGCCTCCCGAGTTCAAGGGATTCTTTTGCCTCAGCCTCCCAAGTACCTGGGATTACAGGTGTCCGAAACCACACCTGGCTAATTTTTGTATTTTTAGTAGAGACAGGGTTTCACCATGTTGGCTAGGCTGGTCTTGAACTCCTGACCTCAGGTGATCCACCTACCTCAACCTCCCAAAGTGCTGGAATTACAGGTGTGAGCCACCGCACCCAGCCTGTTTTGGCTTTGTAGCAAACAACCTCAAAGATCTCAAGGCTTATGATATTCTGTTTTTCTCACTCATGGGTCTGTGGGTTGACCATGGCTGTGTGGACTTGGCTGGAATTGCCTGGCCTTGATCTAGACTGGATTAGGTTCAGGTCTGCTGCAAAGGTCTTCTCATTCTCCTAAGACAAGCAGTGACCATGGGCATGTTCTATACATGGCAGATCAGAGCAGAAGAACAAGCAGAAACAAGCAATCCTCTTAAGGCAGCTGTCACCTCTATCCTCTTCTGTTGGTTGAAGTACATCGTCTAGCTAAGCCCAAATTCAGGGGGATGGGATGCATATTCAGCTTGCTTTACTATACTGCAAAGTCTCATAGGAGAGGAAGTAAAAACTGACACAAGTAATCTAATTGTATTAGTTCATTCTTGTGCTGCTATAAGGAGACACCTGAGACTTGAAACTTGGTGATTTATAAAGAAAAGAGGTTTAATTGGCTCATGATTCTGCAGGCTATACAGGAAATATAGTGGCTTCTGCTTCTGGGGAAGCCTCAAGAAACTCACAACCATGGTAGTAGGTGAAGGAGAAGCAGGCACATCTTACATGGCCGGAGCAGGAGGAAGAGAGAGAGGGAAGGTGCTACACACTTTGTAACAGCCAGATCTCGTGAGAATTCACTCCTTATACAGTACCAAGGGGAGAGAGGATGGTACTAAGCCATTCATGAGAACTCCACCCCCATGATCCAGTTGTCTCTCCCACAGGCCACTCCTCTGTCATTGGGGATTACAGTTTAACATGAGATTTGGGCAAGGACACAAATCCAAACCAGGCCACCAGTCAACCATGGCCTTTTCTCTTGACTGCAATCATTCACCTAGTGACCCATATGTAGAATACATTCAGCTCTGTGCTAAGATTCCAAAAAGTTTCATCTTATCCCAAGAACAGTGTCCAAATCCTGAATCTCATGATTGACATCAGGTCCAGATGTTGCTCTTTATGATATGAGGCTTTTAAACTAAAAAAAAACAAGTTCCATGTTCATGCCTAGTGCACACCCATCCACCGCTGTGTACCTAATAATAATAGTGGAAGGGAAAGGGATTAAATTTTTTAGAAACCCAAAACACTCCCATTTGAAAAGGTTAAGACTACGAGGTACATAGCGGTCACTAGTCCACAGCAGTTCCAAAATCCATTGGGCAAAGGTTGCCAGGGCATAGCTAAGGGGATGTTCCTTGATTATACCTAGTTCTGATCCTCAGAAAGCAGCTTCCACTACACTGTTTTCCATGGCTCTTCACTCCACCCTGCAAGTGAAGCTTCATTTTCCATCCTCTTTCCTGGCTGCAACTTAAGAGGGCAGTGGTGAATATGCCCTTACTGGTGACTGAGAATCTATCTCTGTCAATTCCTGCCTGTATACTGTTGGCTTACAGTCAAACAGTCACAGTTTTCAATTAAAGCTGGCAGTATGTTTGCCAATATAAGTATCTCAAAAGCTTTGATTTATAATCCTTTGGGTATATACCCAGTAATGGGATTGCTGGGTCAAATGGTATAAAGACACATGCACATGTATATTTATTGCAGCACTATTTACGATAGCAAAGACTTGAAACCAATCCAAATACCCATTATTGATGGACTGTATAAAGAAAATGTGGCACATATACACCATGGAATACTGTGCAGCCATAAAAAAGGAATGAGTATGTTCTTTGCAGGGGCATGGATGAAGCAGGAAGCCATCATTCTCAGCAAATTAACCCAGGAACAGAAAACCAAACATCACATGGTCTCACTCATAAGTGGGAGTTGAACAATGAGAATGCATGGACACAGGAAGGGACACATCACACACTGGGGCCTGTCAGGGGGTGGAGGGCAAGGGGAGGAAGAGCATTAGGACCAGTACCTAATGCATGCGGGGCTTAAAACCTAGATGATGGGTTGATGGGTACAGCAAACCACCATGGCACATGTATATCTAACAAACCTGCACAGTCAGCACATGTATGCTAGAACTTAAAGTATAATTAAAAAAAAAAAAGCTTTGAATGTTTTCCATGTGTTTGATTCCAGTCAGTTCCATGTGCCAAAGCTACAACCAGCATTCTGAGACATGGCTCTTTATAGACTAAAAGAAGTCCCTTGAGCTGAACAGGCTTCTGGGAGACCATACCCTCAATCTGTACAGAGGCACATTTCCAGCTAAAACCTTCTCTTAGAGCCAGTTTAATTATTTCATACATCTTAAAAAGGGTGTTAATACCAAGGTCTTGATTCCGTGTTTGTCCTGAGGTTGTCTGTTAATGATAGTGCCCTGTAGTGGATCTTTTCCTGACGCAGTGTCTTTATGGCATCTTTGATTTAATAAGAAACACTTTGATTTGTCAGCCCTACATGCTCTAGAATTTCTGGACTCTCTTCTATTTGCACACTGGTTTTTTAGGAGTTCATCTTGTAAGGCCGGTTGCCTTGCTGGGAGGCTGGACACGCCGGCCCCTGCTCCCGACATGCCCACATCTGTGCTCCACACTCAAATCTGCATTCAACACCAGACTCTGCACTCGGCACCTAGCCCATGCCCACTTCTGCGTCCCACACTCAACACCAGACTCTGCGCTGGGCTCCTAGCCTGCCATTAGAAAACCCCGCCAAAATTTAAAAGAAACCCCGCCAAACCCTGCCCAATAGCAGCTGGCCCCACCCCCCCGACGGCCCACTCACCGGCAGTCCCGCCTACCTACCAATAGTAGCTTGCCCCGACTACGTCCTGTTCCCTCACAGCCAATCAAGACACCCTCACTCGCTATAAAAACCCCCGCCTCAGGAAGTCAAGCACGACTTCTCTGGCCCTCCTTCCCCGGACCATAGAACCTCGCCCAGGAGCCGACTAAATTGGAACTTAGTTTTTCTTATACTGGCCTCAGTTTCCTCACTTTAAATTCGACAATAAACCTTAGACATCTGACTCTTGTAATACTTTGCCAAGTGAACTAGCTCATTCTGTCAACTTTTGCCTCAGAAACTTCTCACATGACATCATAAATTATTATGAATATTTTCCCCTGTTCTGAGTTACCGCAGAGGACAGACTTACCAAATGGCTTGCCAATTACGTAACATAGGTCCCTGTTTTTTCCATTCTCCTATAATGGTTTCCTCACTTCCTGTCAGCTGATCTCATCATCAGTGCTGCATAGTAGAAGCCCCTACAGAGGCATTCCACTTCTAGGTACTGATTTCTATGCTAGTCAATGTTCCATGCGTAACAAGCAAAGTCAAAATCTCAATGACTAAAACAAGTATGTGGTTTTCTTGGTTCTTTGGGTTTCCTTGGCTCCAGGTTGAGGTTGCGTTCAAGTCTGCTGCATGTTTCCTTATTCTATTTGGTCCAGTGACTTCCTTTCTTCTCATAAAGTCATAAAGCCTTAGGAGAAAAGGTGGTCACTATCACTTCTGCCCCCTTCTATTGTCCAAAGCACATCACATGGCTAAACTCCAAATCAATGGATGCAGAAATTATGCTTTGACTATTCTACTGCCTTGCAAGTCCCATGGCAGAATGAGAGGAAGAATTGAGACAAATAACACAATTTATAATGCATTTCACAATGTATCTTTGTTCTGATATACTTGTTTAATGTGTTGTTACCCCCAAAGCCTTCAAGTAAAGTTGATATCCCAGGGTCAGTCCATGGCTTTGAATATTCCTCACTCTACCAAGAGTCCCTCAGGGATACATGTTGTCCAGTTTGAAAAGCAGGGATTCATAAAACTGTGCCTCAGAGACATTAGAGGGACAGTGACTTTTCAGGTCCCTGCTAGTAAGGGTTCTCTGACTCTATGACCATCGATTAGAGACACTGAACACAAACGTCATCGAATTTGCAATTTTGTCTTAGGCTGGCCTGAATCAAATTACAGTTGTCCCTCAGTTTCAGTGGGGAATAGGTTCCAGGACCTCCCCCGCCAGCAAATACCATAATCCACAGATGCTCAAGTGTCTGATATAAAATTATGTAGTATTTGCATACCACCTATGCATGTCCTCCTGTATACTTTAAATCATCTCTTATAATATCTAATGCAATATGAATGCTATGTAAATAGTTATTACACTGTATTGGTTTAGATGTATTATTTTTTATGACTATACTGCTATTTCTGTTTTCTTTTTCTCAATATTTTTTGATCCACAGTTGGTTGAGTCCACAGATGTGGAACCTGTGGATACTGAAGGCCAACTCTATGTCACGTCACAAATGTGGCCTCATGTGCTCATCCCTGTCTTTCTGCAACAAAATGATGAGGACTGAGAACGAATGTGACAGAAAGGCTTCCTTTGAAAATATCTGCAGACTGTTGCCTACACGCATTGTGCAGTGTACCAGAATGTAATGTCCTTTTACTCCTTAGTTCATTCAACAAATATCTTCTGTGAATATGTCATGCATCAGATATGAGGCTAAAAAAATTGTGTACGTTTTATGCTAGCTTTGCTAAAGAAGTGGATAGCAATGGAGAAGTATGATTGGACAGAGTGGTGTGATCTAATAGTGATAAACTGGGGGGACTCGGCAGTACAGTCATAACAAATAATATGACTAAACTAGGTATGTATAAATACAGCAGTTAGCAAAGTGTGGTCTAGGGGCCCTGAGTGTCCCTGAGAAATTTTTTCAGGGGGCCTTCACAGACCAAACTATTTCCACAATAATACTTAAAAGTTATTTGCATTGCTCATTTTGTCATGAGCACAGAGTGAGGCCATCATCTGTTATGCCAGATGTTAAAAAGATTTCCAAAAATGGAAAACAAATAAAAAAATTAAAAAGCCACCCTTCTTACTTGTTTCTGTTTTTTTTTTAAAAAAGGCCATCTTTTTTATTTAAAAATATGGTGTTTATGTTCATGTGTAATGATTTTACTTGTTTATTTTGATTAACAAAACTTATACATATTTATCATCTACAACTTGTTTCGAAAAAAGTATACCTCATGAAATGGCAACATCAAATTAATGTATGCATTATTTCACATTCGTGTGTGTGTGTGTGTATGTGTTTGAAGAATCCTTAAAATGTACTCTCTTAGCAATTTTTAACAATTCGGCATGTTGTTATTAACTATAGTCACCACATTATGCAATAGATCCCTTGAACATATTCCTATGTAGCTGCAAGTTTGTATCCTTTGACCAACATCTTCCCAACTCCTCTCATCTTATTGTTTTTTTAAGTGAATTAATTAATAAATAAACACGTTTAACTGTTCACAAAACCTCTCCTGGGTATCCTGAAAATATTTTAAAAGCGGTTTGCAAACTTTTAAGTCATAGGATACTTTATATTCTTAAAATGTTTTGAGGATGCCAAAGAGAGCTTTTGTTTACGTGGGTTCTCTCTGTCAATATTTACCATGATGGAAATTTAAACTGTGAATATTTAAAAGTGTTTTCTTTATTTTTTAAAAAAACAGTATGGATCCTTCCCATTGAGAACTTTCAACAAATTATCTGTAGGCTGTCCCACAGTACCCACTCCCTTGCCATCTGTCGCGGGGGCTAGAAGCCTGAGAACTCCATTTTCTAGAATCTTCTGCCAGGAGGGCTCCAGATTAGTTTCTGCCAATGAGAAGCATTCTCACAAAATTTGGAAGACAGGCAGAAGCCAGATTTTTGCTCCATGGGCAGGTGCCTGGGCTTTAGCAGATGTGGAAATTTTTTTAGCACTTTAAGGCATCCTTATAATGACTAGTTTCAGAGATTCACAAAACTATAATTATAACTAATAGTTTCCTGGGGTGTCTGAAATTTCCTGACCCTCTTAAAACTAGTATCAAATTTACATTTGTTCTCCTCCCACCCTTTCAACATTTCTTTAATCATTAAACTCTATGATTTGTATCTCTTTCTGCTTGGAATAACTGGAGAATTTATGTATTTCTGAACCATCTTCCTTTGTAGTTGGAGCAAAGACCAAACAAACAAATAAATCTGCAAAATGCATACCCAACCATGTGAAGTACCACAAGAGAAATAAAATGAGTGTCAAAATATAGGCTCCATTTTAGGTTTTAAAATGTATTAAGATACATCCTAAGTATGTAAAAACTATACAGTCTCAGCCTGTTTACTTACATTGATAGTTATGTATCTGCTTTTGATTTTCTGAGAAAGCATGTGGTTTGTTTTTCAGATTTCAAGGCATAATAAAATAAAATTAGAAAATGATATTGAGAAAATGACATTGACTTTTAAGAAATTAACACCAGTGTTCCTTGTCAGAATGATTTGTGAATGTGTTATAAAATTTTACAGACTCTTACCATACGGAAATGTTTTACACAGAAATTCTTGGCAACATGATTTAGAATCTCATTACGTAATACCTTGATATAAAACACCGATTTGCTGATGTGATTAATTAAAAGCACAATTTTCATTAATTTTTATTTTAATTTCTGAACACTTTTCTATTTCATTGACTCTTCTGGAAAAATCATCATAATCTAAGTTATATGAAGCACAACTTCCAACAGTTGGAACAGAAACTTCAGATTGCAACAGCAAAACATATTGTACCTCAGCTTTGCAGAAATAAGCAACAGTCACCACTGTGGAGGAGGAGAAATGTCTTTTCCTCATTCATCCTAGGTACGTGGAGGAGGCTTCCATAATAGGAGACAGACGAACAAAGAAAAAGCACACGAATATATTTAAGCTTTTGTGACACAGGATGCTTCATGGAGAAATGGATACCCAACATGTATAAAAGTGTGTGTTTTTTATGCTAGCTTTGATAAAGAAGTGGACAGTCATGGAGTTGACTGGACATCACTTCCAGTGACTGGAGAGGGGTGTGATTGGACCGAAGGGTATGATCTCATTGTGATAAACCGAATGCAAGCCCTGTACATTCAGATTCTTCCGGCCTTTCTGTAACATTCCTTCCCTCTGAATAGAGGGCAGGTCACCTGTCACATGAGAGTTTTTTTGTTTTTGTTTTTGTTTTTTTATGGAATCTTGCAGTGTCACCAGGCTGGAGTGCAACAGCGTAATCTCAGCTCACTGCAATCTCTGACTCCCTGGTTCAAGGGATTCTAGGGCCTCAGCCTCCCGAGTAACTGGAATTACAGGCACACGCCACCAGGCCAAGCTGATTTTGATATTTTTAGTAGAGACGGAGTTTCACCATGTGGGCCAGAATGGTCTCGATCTCCTGACCTCATGAGCTGCCCGTCTCGGCTTCCCAAAGTGCTGGGATTATAGGCACGAGTTACTGCACCCCGCCAAGAGTCTTTAAGACAGAAGATCAGAGAGACCATTCTGCTTCTGTGGTTTTCTTAATTTCCTTTGGATTAAAATAATCAATATTCCAAGGTGCCATATTTTGGGGTAGCAGTTCCTGTACCCCCATTACTTTTAATTAGGAATTTTTATTTAAGAAGACTATGTGTTATCATAGAAAGAAATTTGATGTCAGAACTACCTTCAAATAACTCTAAGTTACTTAACAAGTAATTTACATCCTCTTTGTCCTACAGACCTGAGAAAAGAGAGTTAAGGGTCGTGGAGGGCTAATTCTGCTGCACATACAAGTAACTGCACATTGCTTCACCTTTTTGACACTCTTTCCTAGTCAAAACAAAGGGGTGACCATTCTTACCTGTTAACAGGCGCCTTGGTCAGGACTAGCACAAATTAGACACCCAAAAGCTCACACATCCCGCTTGGAGGACATGGGTACAAGCTGTGGGAGAGAGTTGATCCTATGTCCCCCTTTTCATGATGTCATATTTGATGAAGTTTATGAATGCTAAGGAGTTGGGTGTGTTGCAAAAGTATCTTCATTGGGGTTAATTCATTGGTTGTAAACAAGGCAGAGAGGGGAAGAGAACTGTTTGATTAAATGTGTTCTCTTCTAACCTCAAAGGTAAATCATGCAACATGTATCCCTACCAAGCAAGTGCTAGAAAAAGCTGCACACAAGTTAAGGGATTGGATTTTCGTCTTTCTGTTTGTCAGTTCTGCTTAAATCTTTCCCTTTCCTACTTCTTTTCACGAAGGCCTTAAAAATCATTTTTATCTCTTTCCAGCAAAATAGTATCCTTCACTATTAAATCATTAACGTTAATAATCTTTTTTTAAATGAGATGGATTTTTATTCAAAATCAAAAGATTCCATACCCTTCTCCTAATTCCATTTCTGTGGGTGCTCCTTCACTCATCTAATGATTAGTCATATCTTTGGGTGCTGGGAGAGAAAAAGAGAATTCCTAAGATGTATTTTAGGAAAGCATATACTTTGTTTTTTTCTGGTATTTTTTCAAAGTAGGCATATCTGTTTAAAGTGACACTAGCTTTGCAAAAACATTACATTATTATAGGAAGAGCACAGAGTCATGAGCAAATAAAAACTTAAGGAACGGTGCTTTATCTTTAAATTGCTGCTCTATAACATCTTTACAAAGGGTCCTAATTAAAAAATAAATTGACTGACTGTCTTAGGGATTGACAGCCAGAAAAGGAGGAAAGGACTATGGAGGAAGACAGGATTGTTAGAGTATAGAATTCTAGAGGTGGAAAGAACCTTAGAGAACAATCCAATATCCCAAATCCCTCATTTTATGAGTGAGGGAATTCCAGGCAAGTGAGATAAAATGACAATACAACTTGGAACCTGCCTTTGGAAAATAAAGGGTTACAAGTGACTGTCTGCACAGGCAAAGCCAAGTGGAAAATGGCGCCCTTCTGCTTAAATGACATTTAGAGCCAGGATTGTCAAGTTCTGAATCCATGATGACTGGGTCATCAAATGAATCAGGCACTTTCCTAATCTCTGCGAAAACCTGTGCTTGGCAAACCCAGTCTCTGGGTCTTTAGCAAAATGCAGCTCAGACACTGCTCCCGTATTGCCACTTGAACAGCTTTTAGCCCCATACACATCATTGTTCAGTTTTGTGCTGAGACACCGTTTTCCTGCCATCCTGTTTACATTGACTTCTCTGTTCTTTTTTCATGTAGTCCATCATCTGCTGGCTAAGCACTCAGATACGCATAGCCCTGAGTTAAGTGGTTAGTGGGAATACAAAAGTACAAGCCAAGATCCTGAAGGAGCTTGTTCTCTAATTAGAAAATAAATGCATGGATGAAGCAGTGACGTCGTGGATCCTGTACCTGCAAGTGTAATATATTCAGTGCTGTGATTCACAAAAAGGAGTAATCTCTATATACCACCCTGGATTTGAACTGGACTGTAAAATGGGATAGGTTCTAGATACATGTTCATACGTTCAGGTATCTACATAGGTTCTACTTCTAGATACTCATATATCTAGAACTTATCTATCCACATTTCACGTATATGATATATCAGTATGTCACAACCATGACATATGATATAGTTACATGAAGCAGACAGGGGAATAGTATTCTAGGGAAGACGATAACATGCACACACACTTTAAGTTGGTAATAAACACCTTACATCCCAGCATCAGAGAGGAGAATAATCTGATGGGGGCAGGGGGATTCATGATGGGAAGAAGCTGGTTGGAT
>PVKP010032886.1:0-25515 GCA_004027715.1 Plecturocebus donacophilus | reverse complement strand
CATTTCATTGGTGTACCTGAATGTGATGGGGAGACTGAATCCAAGCTAGAAAACACTCTTCAGGATATTATCCAAGAGAACTTCCCCAACCTAGCAAGGCAGGCCAACATTCAAATCCAGGAAATACAGAGAACACCACAGAGATATTCCTCAAGAAGAGCAACCCCAAGGCATATAATTGTCAGATTCACCAGGGTTGAAATGAAGGAAAAAATGCTAAGGGTAGCCAGAGAGAAAGGTTGGGTTACCTACAAAGGGAAGCCCATCAGACTCACAGCAGATCTCTCAGCAGAAACCCCACAAGCCAGAAGAGAGTAGGGGCCAATATTCAACATCCTTAAAGAAAAGAACTTTCAACTGAGAATTTCATATCCAACCAAACTGAGCTTCATAAGTGAAAGAGAAATAAAATCCTTTATGGACAAACAATTGCTCAGAGATTTTGTCACCACCAGGCCTGCATTACAAGAGTTCCTGAAGGAAGCACTAAACATGGAAAGGAACAACCAGTACCAGCCACTGCAAAAACATACCAAATGGTAACGACCTTTGATACAATGAAAAACCTGTGTCAACTAATAGACAAAACAACCAGCTAGTATAAAAAGGGCAGGATCCAATTCACACATAACAATATTTACCTTAAATGTAAACAGGCTAAATGCTCCAATCAAAAGGTACAGACTAGCAAATTGGATAATTTGGATTAATTGAATAAAAAGTCAAGATTCATCGGTGTGCTGTATTCAGGAGACCCATCTCAGGTGCAAAGGCACACATAGATTCAAAATAAAGGGATGGAAGAAGATTTACCAAGCAAATAGATAGCCAAAAAAGCAAAAGTTGCAATCCTAGTCTCTGATAAAATGGACCTTACACCAACAAAGATCAAAAGAGACAAAGAAGGGCATTACATAATAGTGAAGGGATCAATGCAACAAGAAGAGCTATCCTAAATATCTATACACCCAATACAGGAGTACTCAGATACATAAAGCAAGTTCTTAATGACCTATAAAGAGACTTAGACCCCAAAACAATAATAGTGGGGGACTTTAACATTCCACTGTCAATATTAGACAGATCAACGAGACAGAAAATTAACAAGGATATCCAGGACTTGAACACAGATCTGGACCAAGCAGATCTGATAGACATCTACAGAACTCTCCACCCCAAATCCACAGAATATAAATTCTTCTTAGCACCACATTGCAATTACTCTAAAATTGACCACATAATTAGAAGTAAATCAGTCCTTAGCAAATGCAGAAAAGCAGAAATCATAACAACCAGTCTCTCAGACCACAGTGCAATCAAATTAGAACTCAGGATTAAGAAACTCACTCAAAACCACACAACTGCATGGAAACTGAACAAGCTGCACCTGAATGACTACTGGATAAATAATGAAATAAAGGCAGAAATAAATATTTTTTCAAAACCAATGAGAACTAACACACTATGTACCAGAATCTCTGGGACACATTTAAAGCATTGTTTAGAGGGAAATTTATAGCACTAAATTCCCACATGAAAAGCAAGGAAAGATCTAAAATTGACACCCTATAGTCACAATTAAAAAAACTAGAGGAGCAAGATCAAACAAATTCAAAAGCCAGCTGAAGACAAGAAATAACTAAGATCAGAGCAGAACCAAAGGAGATAGAGACACAAAAACCCTTCAAAAAATAAATAAATCCTGGAGCTGGTTTTCTGGAAAGATCAACAAAATAGACCATTAGCCACACTAATAAAAAAGAAAACAGGGAAGACTCAAATTGATGCAACAAAAAATGATAAAGGGGATAACACCACTCATTCCACAGAAATACAAACTACCAACAGAGATTACTACAAACAGCTCTGTGCACATAAACCAGTTAATCTAGAAGAAATCGATAAATTCCTGGATTCTTACAACCTCCAAAGACTAAACTAGGAAGAAGTTGAATCCCTGACTAGATCAATAACATGGTCTGAAGTTGAGGCAGCAATTAATAGCCTACCAACCAAAAAAAGCCCAGGTCAGGATGGGTTCACAGCCGAATTCTACCAGATGTGCAAAAAGGAACTAATACCAATTCTTCTGAAACTATTCCAAACAATACAAAAAGAGGGAATCCCCCCTAACTCATTTTATGAGACCGACATCATCCTGATACCAAAACCTGGCAGAGACACAACTAAAAAAGAAAATTTCAGGCCAATATCCATGATGAGCATTGATGAAAAAATCTTCAGTAAAATTCTGGCAAATCGAATGCAACAGCACATCAAAAACGTATCCATCAAGATCAAATAGCCTTCATCCTGGGGATGCAAGGCTGGTTCAACATATGCAAATCTATAAATGTAATCCATCACATAAACAGAACCAAAGACAAAAACCACATGATTGTCTCAATAGATGCAGAGAAAGCCTTCCACAGAATTCAACAGCCCTTTATGCTAAAAACTCTCAATAAACTAGGTATCAATGGAAAATATCTCAAAATAAGAAAAGCTATTTATGACAAATTCACAGCCAATATCATAGTGAATGGGGAAAATCTGGAAGCATTCCCTTTGAAAACAAGCATTAGACGAGAGTGCCCTCTCTCACCATTCCTATTCAAAATAGTGTTGGAAGTTTTAGCCAGAGCAATCAGGCAAGAAAAATAAATAAAGGGTATTCAATTCGGAAAAGAGAAAGTCAAATCATCTCTATTTGTAGACAGCATTATTGTATATTTGGAAGACCCCATCATCTCAGCTCAAACTTTCTTTAAGCTGATAAGCACCTTCAACAGTCTCAGGACACAAAATCAATGTGCAAAAATCATAAGCATTCCTATACACCAATAACGGACAAACAGAGAGCCAAATCATGAGTGAACTCCCATTTACAATTGCCACAAAGAGAATAAAATATTTAGGTGTATACTAACAAAGGATGTAAAGGGTCTCTTCAAGGAGAACCACAAAACACTGCTCAAGGAAATAAGAGAAGACACAAACACATGGAAAAACATTCCATGCTTACAGTTAGGAAGAATCAATATCATGAAAATGGCCATACTGCCTAAAGTGATTTGTAGATGCAATGCTATCCCCATCAAGCTACCATTGACCTTATTCATAGAACTGGAAAAAAACCACCTTAAGCTTCATATGAAATCAAAAAAGAGCCCACATAGCCACGACAATCTTAAGCAAAAAGAACAAAGCTGGAGACATCACGCTGACTGACTTCAAACTATACTAAAAGGCTACAGTAATGAAAACAGCGTGGTACTGGTACCAAAACAGAGATATGGAGCAATGGAACAGAACAGAGGCCTCAGAAGTAATGCCACACATCTACAACAATCTGACCTTTAACAAACCTGACAAAAACAAGCAATGGGAAAAGGATTCCCTGTTTTATAAATAGTGTTGGGAAAACTGACTAGCCATATGCAGAAAACCAAAACTGGACCCCTTCCTTATACCTTATACAAAAATTAACTCAAGATGAATTAAAGATTTAAACATAAGACCTAACACCATAAAACTCCTAGAAGAAACCTAGGCAATACCATTCAGGACATAGGCATAGGCAAGGATTTCATGACTAAAACACCAAAAGCAATGGCAACAAAATAGACAAAATAGACAAACAGGATCTAATTAAGAGCTTCTGCATACCAAAATAAACAATCACTAGAGTGAACCGGCAACCAATAGAATGGGAAAAATTTTTTTCAACCTACGCATCTGACAAAGGGCTAATATCCAGAATCTACAAAGAGCTAAAACAGATTTACAAGAAAAAACAACCGCATCAAAAAGTGGGCAGAGGATATGAACAGACACTTTTCAAAAGAAGACATTTATGCAGCCAACAAACATATGAACAAATGCTCATCATCACTGGTCATTAGAGAAATGCAAATCAAAACCACATTGAGATACCATCTCACGCCAGTTAGAATGGTGATCATTAAAAAATCTGGAGGCAACAGATGCTGGAGAGGATGTGGAGAAACAGGAACACTTTTATCCTGTTGATGGGTCTATAAATTAGTCCAAACATTGTGGAAGGCAGTGTGGGGATTCCTCAAGGGTCTAGAAATAGAAATAGCATTTGACCCAGCAATCCCATTACTGGGTATATACCAAGTATTATAAATAGTTCTATTGTAAAGACACATGCACATGTATGTTCACTGTGGCACTATTTACAGTAGCAAAGACATGGAACCAATCCAAATGCCCATCAATGATAGACTGAATAAAGAAAATGTGGCACATATACACCATGGAATATTGCACAGCCATAAAAAAAGGATGAATTCATGTCCTTTGCAGGGACATGGATGAATCTGGAAACCATCATTCTCAGCAAACTGACACAAGAACAGAAAATCAAACAATGCATGTTCTCACTCATAAATGGGTATTGAACAATGAGAACACATGGACACGGGGAGGGGAATATCACACACTGGGGCCTGTCAGGGTTTGGGGTGCTAGGGGAGGGATAGCAAGGGGTGGGGAGAATGGGGAGGGATAACATTGGGAGAAATATCTAATGTAGGTGATGGGTGGCTGGAGGCAGCAAACCACCATGGCATGTGTATACCTATGTAACAATCCTGCAAGATCTGCACGTGTGCCCCAGAGCTTAAACTATAATAAAAAAAAAAAATATATATATATATATATATATATATAAAACAAAATAGTATGAAACATCTCATCTATAAAAATATATACAGCAGTCCAAAAGCCTTTTTGATACCTTTTCTATATTTTAGTATGCTAATATTATTTCTTCTTGTATATTTTACTTATTAAATATTTGCATATTTTTTAAATCATTAGTGTCATTACAATTGAGTGAAAATAGGAACAACTTTTAGTCTTTATTTATTTTATTTTATATATTTGCTATCCCAAAATAAATCATAGAGATTTCAATTTTATTTTATCAGAAACTTCACAATTTCTTTGATATTATCTCACTATAGTCTTAAGATACCAAAATACTGCTAATTTTATTAACATGATCTGCTTTGAACCTGATTATGTGTTGTACAATAGCAATGTAATGAAGTTGAATTTTAGAAGCGCTATAAAAATACAATTAATTATTGGTTCAAGGTGCTATAATTGAATAAGGGCAACTATAAAGAGGAAATACATATGAATCTCCCTATAAGATTTGGATGTTGAGCCATATTTTTCAAAGTTTCTCTTCTGGTTTCTGATTCTTTAAAGCATGTAAGAGAAAGCAGGAAAAAACAAACTGAAGTAACCTGTTTATCATTATTCTTTTAATAAAGCAAAATATTTTGTGATCTAAGGATGTCAGAATGTTTATTTATGTGTTCTACTCCACTGATAAGTTATTTGTTTACAAATCATATTGACACAAGGAATTAAACCCTGTTACAAACACCCTATAAAAGAAAGTTTTGCAATGGTAGTAGAATGTGAAATGAATTATGCGATCCTCATGAATGTTAACATGATTATAGTTTGTTTTATTGTCACATTAGTAAGAAAGACTGAAACCACAGATTTGTCATTGGTCTTATATGGATTAAAACATCATTACTGTTTTTTTGTTTTCAAAGTAACTACGGATACACTAGCTACTCACCAAAGTTGGAGTGAGATATTTGGCATATAGATACAACATGTATGTATGAGAGACTCACTGGAATCCCTAGCCTGTCTTACAAATATAGTAAACATTTAACAAACAATTTCTAATTGATTCATTTTATGATTATCAATTTAAAAAATTTTTTTACTGGAACAGTTTTGTCTTTTGATAGCTCAAATATAAATGAATAGTTTCCATTTATTTTATTATCATATACTCTCACAGTCACCTCAGCATCAGATGCATCTCTTTCTTTAGTACTTCTTAGGGTACCATTAATATGAATGTATTCACAATTATGTTTACTCACCTCAATCTATTACTTTCTGACATTGTGTTTTGATCTCTTCAACCTTGGTAACTATTATCACATTAAGCAAGCTTTTACAATTATTAGTATTTAGCAAAGAATAACCCAAGGAGCAATTAAATGTGTTGGCCCTGTTGTAATCTGTAATTTTCCCTTTTCCTATTAAGTAGTGGACTTACACTCTTCAGTGACATTCTTTTGATTCTCAGGCACTTACAGTAAGTGTTTCCTTATTTCTTTTTATAACCTCTGCTAATCGGGTTTCATTCTGTGACTCTGTCTCATGACTTTGCCCTAACACAGGCCAAGTAATTACTACTCTTACATTTTTACCTTGTAACTACACTTTCTGTGACTTTTTAATGTAATTTCAATAGTGCCCTATAGTCAAGTTAGGGCACTCTAGGTTTCTGAAGGTGATTTTCTGAGATGAGACATATAATCAAAGTCCTAACTCCTTCTGTTCATAGCATTTATTGGAATACATTGTACACTACTCTTTCTGCATTTGAAAACATCAGAAATTGGAAACATTTATTTTGAACAACAAATAGATATTATTATGACTATTTGACTTATTTTTCCATGAATGGACTTCTACTAAAAGACCAGATTTGAATCTAAGAATAAATGGGCACAAAAAATTCTAAATAATTAAATGATAATTTATAAGGTTTTTTGTTGGTTTTATTTATATCTAATTGATTTTATAGAAAGAAAAAAGGAAGAAAGAAAAAGATCAATAAATAAAGAAAACCTCAGTATAAAATAAAATATTTTCTATATCAATTATGATATATGTTTCACACAATTCTAGGTATAGTAAATTGTTCAAGTTTACTGAAAAGTGTGTGCATGTAGAACTGTGGTAATGAAATTGAAGATTGAATAGTTCATATACTGCAAGGGAACAATCTGGTCCCAAACCTTATTATTCAGCATGGCCAACCGCATATATGGCCAACTGGCTTTGGCAGTGGGGCAGGAACTTCATGAAAAAATCTGTTGTTTACACCCAAATTAGCTGCTCCTTCAACTCCAAGATTACTACTTCTTTGTGTACCTTAGGTTTCTATGGCTTACAGGGATGATCTCTTGGGTGGTAAACATCTCCTAGGTCATTTAGATTCATGAAGGAACACACACACACATACACACACACCTTCGAATTCAATTTTAGATCCACTAAAAGTCTATTTGTTGTGATCGTAATCTAGTGTTTATTGTTTAGCTTTTCTTTAATTTTCAGATTCTCTGAAAATTCCATTTGAAACACTGAAAAAAACACCATCTATTTTCTTTTGGGTAGTGGTAAGTGGAATTGATTACTCAGCCTAAAATAGATTGTGCAGATGTATATATTTGCTTTGATTTATGGCAATGTGTATATTTCAGCTTAATGAAGATTTTACTCTTGAGAACAGCTAGAGAATGGATTGTAGTGCTTTGAGGCAGAGGAGCAAAGGGGATCATGTTTTGTTCTGATTGATTTCCCTGTTTAATTTCAGACAGTCTCAGGAAGTTGTGATGCCATAGTCAAATATTCTATAAA
Source organism: Plecturocebus donacophilus (assembly GCA_004027715.1). Classification (NCBI taxonomy): domain Eukaryota; kingdom Metazoa; phylum Chordata; class Mammalia; order Primates; family Pitheciidae; genus Plecturocebus; species Plecturocebus donacophilus. The sequence continues at coordinate 18,018 of PVKP010032886.1, read as the reverse complement.
AATAAGCTGAATTTTTGAAATATATTTTATGGAAACTAAAACAAGAAAACTTACTTTGACTGGGTTATGGAACATTTGGTGTATTAAACATTTGCTGAGTTACTCAAAGGGAAAGCAATGCAATTGTCCAGCAAAAACTTTGTCCCACCAGGCACTTTTTCATATTATGAATTTTTATCATTTTTCAAGAATATGAAATAATCATGACTGACAACTTAAAACCTAAATATGCTGCCGAGGCAGCACTAGGGCAGCAATGGTGCAGAAGAGAGGGAAAGAGATTGAGTGACTGTCAATGATCATAATTGTGTGCATAGCAGCAGTAGCCCTGTACACAGTACAGTCTAAATGAAATGTCTCTCTTCCTGGGTCTTATAGTCTGACGTGATCATACTGACAACCAAAAAAGAGCTGTCTTATTTTTTTTTCTTTGAAAAAGGAGTTTCTCTTTATTTTCTTTCATCAATCATTTGTTAGTGGTATCTCCCTAACTAAAGAAAATGCATGCAAAATACCTGAACATACAGCATCCACATTAAAAGTAAACTTTGACTTTTGATACTACTTTTGTTGTCTTTTTGCTACACAAAATTAATGTAGTTCATCTGAGAAAATTCAAATGAGCACAAAATAAAATGTAAAATTATGTATAACCACACTATCCAGAGATAACCTCTGTTAAATTTTTATTTATATATTTGTATTTATCAATCATACATCTAAATTTAATAATTTTAGACACCGTTGGGACTGTAGTCTGTTTATTTGGTTAAATTGTCATTTCTTAATGCAATATATCTCTAACAATTTCTTGTTTTTTTAAAGATTCTTCTCTATGATCGTATTCATTTTTTGGCAACTCAATTTTAGTGATGTGCCAGAGCTTATTTGTAAATCAAACTTCTAAAAGAAAACCACTTTACTTATCAAGTCCAAAATAAGAATGTTCGAAATTGTAAGCATTTGTGTGATAAGTAGAGAGATAACTTACTAATTTCTCTCTTTTTTTTTTTGTCATATTTGCTGAAATCACTCAGACTTTCTGTTTTTTGTATTTCATAAAATTACACTTTACTGTGTGGTTTCATAGCCCTCATTTTAAAAGGAATCAGATATATGTTCTTTTTTATCCACAGTTGACTCTTTACAATAGTCTTTTACAGTTTTTTTCCTGTTAATTTTATTGGTGTATCATTTGGAGCAAAACATTATAATAAATATATTTAAAAATAATATGCTTTAATATTTAATGACTGATGGTAGCTAAAGAAATTTCTTAGTGTTCTTATTACTTATTAAAGGGACACATTATTTTTGTGGAAAGACTGCTTGGTATTGTAAAAGCATTCATTTCACATCTATATAGTGAAAGCTTCAAATCATCCCACTGTGTATGTGGTGTGATATTGGACAAATTACTTAACTTCATTGAGGCCATTTCCTTATCTAAAGTATCTAAGTCTATTTTAAAGACTTTTTTTTATCAAAATACATAAGCTTACTTTGTATGATTTTAGCATGATTTGTAGGAAGCTTAGTGAAATGTTACTTTTTGTATATCTATATGTAATTTTTCCCAATTATGTGGTGGGAACTGTTAACGAAAGATGAAAATGGAAACCACAATTTAGATATAACCCTAGTTTAGATATAGCCACTCATATCCATGTGGCCAAAACTTAAGTTGTCTGATTTTCCCAAAACTTTTGCTTTAATCATAAACAAAAGGCAAAGTGTAAGCTTTACATCCTTTTGGCATGATTAAATAAAATTTTTTAAAAATCCTCTATAGACAAAATTAGTTTAAACAGCTATTTGTCTTACGGAGAATGTTAATGTATAATAGCCAATAATGAATAAGGTCGAAATATGTCCTTTTTTATGCTTTATCAACTGTGCTGTAACTGCTCTGAGACTTCTTACCACTTTGGGTTCATCATCTCTGGGTTTGTAAACTGTTCTTTTGTATACACAATTAGTTTATAATGTTTTTCTAATTGATGTGATTTTATTTTTGATGGTATTCAATGAATTATAGATACTTATTATAGTATATTTTACATAGTATATTGTGCATATTAGTATAGATACTAATATAATTAGCATTAGTATCTATAATACTTTAGATACTAACAAAATTAGTATCCATTTCTGTTAATTCTGTTCATGATAAGTATGTTTCAATAGCTAAGTTTCTTATCTTCCTCTTTTTTTCTTTCTCTTGTTCTTTCTCTCTTCCATTTTAATTCCCAATAACTATAGGAGTAGGTTATAAGTCTTTAATACAAAGCTACTCAAAAGCCCTATAGAAGTTATCCAAGCATTATTCAGATTTTCCACTTCCATACAGCACATTCTTTTTTTTTTTTTTTTTTTTTTTTTTCATGAAACCTATACCTGGTTACTTACCTAATAATCTTTATCATAGCCTGATTTCCAAGCTCTTGGATTGTTGCCATTAAATGTGAATTGTGCAAATAGTTATGTTTCTTTATTTGATATATTTTCTTTGTAGTTAATGAGAGCGTGTAATACCCTCATACATATTATAAAAATGTAACATGCTGCCATTTACCCAAAAAGATATTTTATATAATTGATAAGCACTTTTTTCTTTTGGTTTGACAAATATACCAAAAATTTCACTTTTAATATTTTCTCTTGGCTAAACATCTGTCAAACATGCCTATATAACTGTGACTAAAAAGTATTATTTACTGAAATAGGCAGAGTTTTTTCTGGGTTGCTAGAGGAGAGCAGAAAGAGGACGCCAACTAGGGTAAAATATTGTGTTTAACATGGAAATTGCAGTAGTGCATTAAAGAGAGGGAGAGGGAAAACTATGTGAAATAAAGCTCTGCCAGAGTGGAAGAGTAGAAAGGTCACTCAGCCTGAAATTGGAAAACCTGGGTTCAATTCCCATAACTGCTACTTACTCATGGTATTACAGAAGGCACTTAACCTTGCTTAGCCTTTGTGGTATTGGAAAAGTCACTTAACCTCTTAACCTTAGTTTCCTCATTTATAGATTAAAGATAAATAATATCTATTTTGAATAACTGTTATGAGAATTAACTGAGGTAAATTACGTTTAAGTCATTTGTTTACTGGCACTATTTTTTTTAAATAAGCGTTTCTTTTTTTAAGAGTGAGGGCAACTAGATGCTTCAGAAATAGACACAGTATAAAGATGTGCACAGAAGCCAGATGTAAGACTTTAAAATTGGGTCCTCATAGATAATCCATCTTAAAGGCAATGCAGTGCTTGAATTTGCTTTATAATGGAGGTGGAGACATGAAGAAGAAAAAGAGACTTACTATTTAATGGAGGTATTAGACAGTTTTCTTCATGTCATATTTTTAAATCCATAGAACAACTTGAAAGTAGATTTTACTATCCCCATTTCACAGAGGATTAAAGAGGTGCGAAATAGAGTTTCTAAATAACTTGCTCAGTATCACAGAGCAAGTGGAGAGGGGAAGCTGGGAATCAATCAAACTCAGACCATCAAGCCCCAAACACATTCTTCTTATTATATTACCACTCCAATAGAACTAGAAAAAAGCAGATGTATAATGGAAAATTTTAAATTATTTTATTGAGTCTTCTATTACCTAAAAATATAAATAAGGGGGTAAAACCTTTTTATTTGGTACAATATAACCCTATAACCTTTATTTGGTACAATCCTAGGAGAACAGGTTCTCCTTAACACAGAAATTCAAATACTAACACTTTCGATTTGCTGTTTTCATGACAATATATGGAACCAATAACAAGAATACCATAGATGTTTCAAAAACAGTATTCATATTTTCCAATAAAGAGGATACTCTCTCAATAAAATTACCAATATGGTAAATATTTGAAGACAATGATAAAATAAAATCAGTTGTTAAGATATGACCAAGTCACCTAAAATATCTTATTACAAAATGGTAGCCCATATATTCATGCTTATTTGCAATCATACTTTTGAAAAACAGTACAATGAGGAACGCAGGAGAGATGAATATAAAGACAAACTGGAAAGACAAGAAAACATACTAGGAATATGAAAACTTGCGTCAACATCTCTGTAAGAGGATGACCTCACTTTACTTTCCCCAGTTTAGAAAATTCCTTTGACTTTAAGTAGCTGAAACTTTAAAAATTATATATATATATATATCAGAAAAATTAGATCACAGTCTAGGTTCAACTTATAAGCATAAAACTTTCTATTTGTCTTAAGTTATTGAAGCCAAGAATTCTAAAGGAATCACTGAAATAAATGGGTAGACCACTGGTGCATTTTAATTTCTCCAGCTGCTGGAGGCTTAACTATGTGGTGCCATGTCTGAGAATGTGAAATGGACATATGATATGAAAGCATTATGATGTGTGATGACTTTGCATGTGGTATGTGATAAAGGTTAGCAGACTCCTCTTTCCATTTGGCTTTTCAGATTTGCACACACTTTCAGGTAAGATTGCCAAAAAGCTTTCTTCTTTTTTCTCTACTTTTTAATGTATTTCTGCTAAGAGGTGAATCTTTATGTGCTCTACTCTAATACAAAGATCATGATTTTAATACCTTTCCTAGAATTTGCAGGAAACATATGGAGAACGGATTATTCAGGTTGTAAAAATTACCACTTCAGATTTGGTTCACTTGACTTGTCATCCTTCCTGTCATCCAGTACTCTCTTTTCACCTACCATATAAACATCACTTTGGCACAAGGTTTCTTTTTATAAGTAGATGAGATCTCATGGCCTCTTTGTGTGTGTAGGTGTTTACAAACATGCTGCAAAATGGGAATATTTGTTTTGACATGAATGGAAAAGAATAATTGGTCCTTTATTCTTTATTTAGTAGATAAATGCAAAGTCAACTTTCATTTATTTTTAACTGAATCTCAAGTATATTCAAAATGAAATGATTTAATGAGGAATTAAGCAGAGAAAAAATGGATGTGATCATTGACACTGATGAGCATGAGTACCAGCCAAGAAAACATAGATGAATAAAAAAATTAAGTAGAAGGTAGAAAATAAATGTCAAAGGGAAAACATAGATTTTCTGGAAAGTTAAAGGATAAAAAGAAGTTCTAGCTTGGGAACCTAGAATATTTACTGGAAGAGAAAAACTTTAAAGAAAGTATGAAATGTAAAGATGCATCCAAGGCAGTCTGGAGTCTGAGAAATATAAAATGGTGATCTTGATATAAGAAAATTGTGATTACACACATAGAGGCAAGAAATCAGTGAATAGTTTTGTTGAGTTGCAATTGCAATTGTAAAGCAAAGGTATATTAAGCTTAGCAGTAGGGAGAAGGTTTGGAAAGCTTATTTAGAGTATGTTTAGAATCCTTCAGATGGTTTGCTTAGGAGATAATTTATTCCTCAGTCAATGGAAATCACCAAAATTTTAGCAAAAATTAGATGAGGAGTGTGATTTAGGAGAACTATTTTTATAATAATATAAAATATAGATCAGAGAGAGTGAAGTTAGGTTGCGAAGACCAATTCATAGGCTATGCCAATTAATCCATAAAAAAAAAAGGCAGAAATTTATGTGGTTGTAGAATAATGTAAAACAGAATTACAGCAAAAGTATTGCAGGGAAAATCTGCACAATCTAATGTGTTGAATGTAAATACAGTTGGAAAAGGATAGAAAAATTTTTTACAATGATTCATGCTCAAAACTTGGAGGGGTAGGGGATCTGGATAGCTAATAGGCAACTGGTATTTTAAATCAAATCAGCTTACCTCATAGATTATATTCTTTCTTTAGGATAAGGCAGGAAGTGGTAAATGTAGTTTTTAATACAAGAAAGATCATTATTTTACTGAGAGGAAGGAACAAGTGGAGACAGAAAGAATTTGAAATACAATATATGTAGAGAATATTGATAACAGAAGGGGATCTGGATTGTCTAGATGATGATAATGCAAATCACAATAGGTTGGTTAGCTTTGGAAGAGAGGATAAATATTTGTCAAAGTCAGTAGAGAAAGTAGGGTAAAAATATACAGATGTTTTCATATACTGTTTTGACATGGGATAGAATAAATTTGAGGGACATAGAGTTAAATAGTTGAGATCAGAATATAGTCCAGGATGAGATGATTTTCTAGCCGTGAGGCAGCTCTAATTGTGGCTGGAAACAGAAGAGTGTGGGTAGAATGCAGAAGACTCATTGGGGAATGTGCAAGACTCTGCAGCATCACACATGATTGCCAGCAGCTGCATACCCTTCACGAAGAAGTTCACATCAGCTGTGGGAAACTGGTCTCACTCAATCTGTCTATATCAATGATTTCACTACAGCTCAGCTGGAATTTCAATACCAAATACACTAAATAAGTTGTAACAGGTTCAAAAATTTTGTGTTTCCCTATTCTTTAGGAGTGATTTTTCTTTCATTTTAATTTCTTAAAAAAATTGTTTAGATACACAAGTTCCTTCAAATTCCTTTTCAGGAATATGTAATATAAGCATATGCACTTCTCTTGGTTTAATTAAGATTTTTAATCCTATACTCTTTGATCAAGTGTTCTCAATCTAAAACTTTTTTTTCTTTCCAAAATAGAGACAATCAATCAGAAAAATTACTTATCCTAAGTTTTACTGAAGAATATATAGATGTAAAGCTGATTCGCCATTTGTGATTTTTTTGTAAATTATGTGTTTTTATTTGTACAGTGCTTTTGGTTTACAGAGGAATGTCACATACATCTGGTTAGAGTCTCACAACAACAATAAAGGTATTGCTTTATTTACACTTTACTTTTGACAAAACTGGATTGTAGAAAGGATAGGTAACTTCCTTAGGGTGCAAGCTGACTTCATCTGGTAAGTGGATCAGCTTAAACACTGATCTTTGAACTTTCTCTTCTGTGTTATGTCCATTCAATAAAGTTGAAGTTTGGGAACATATATGTAATTATTAGTCATTATTAGACTTTATTTTACTTTTGATTTGCCTAGCAGATTATTAAGCTATTATTTGGTGAAATTTGCTGATTTATGTCAGAATTCAACTACTTAAGTAGAAGGAATATCATTGTCTTCTTAAGGAAATAGTATTCTATTTAGGAAATAACATATGTATAGTAAATATTCTCAGTAAAGTATATTAAGAAAATTTTCTATACTACAGATTTTTTATTTCCCATTATGTATTTATTATCTCTAAATTCTTCATTTTCTGTATCAAAAAAAAAAAATCCCCACCATGCTTAGATGAAAGAGAAGGCTAGCCTCAGAGACATTAGCTGACAAAATAATTTTCTTGAATAAAATGATTTTATTCAACAAAAATCATTATATTCAAGAAAATTATGATTTTATTCAACAAAATCATTAAATGATTTATTTGACTCTAGCTAGGGGAAAATATATCAAGTATCTATTAAGATAATTCTATTACATTGAAAATGTTCATAAATAAAAATAATTTCTCATATTTGACTTAATGTATGTCATTTGACCCCAAAATATACTTTCATCTGTCTTTATGTATCAGTGGTGAAAACTTTATGTATGCTTGGTAAAGAAGAGACAATTGTCTAGCATGCAAAAAATTTAGTACAGTTATATATTTGGTACATAATATATTTGCTTTTCAATTTCTTTAACATAAGAACTATCAAGTTTTGAAAATTCACTCAGAAATAGTGACTTTTCTTTTCCCAGATTCTCATGAAGTCCTATTAGTACTTTTTATTCTTTTGGGACAAAGCAAAAATAAATAAGTCACTACTTTCTAAAAATTGTTATTAACCACTTAGTAGCCACTGAAATAAGCAGTTAGCTTCAGTAAAATTTCATTATAGTGTGTTCAATTTTTCTCATTTACTATTGCTTAACTTTCAGGACACTTAGTTTAGAGTAATGAAGACAAAAAAGGACATCCAAAATGATATTGATTGCTTAATGTTCCCAAATTTGAAGGGAAAGGCACATTCTCTCCTGAGCCAAAAATCGATTTGCTTTTCATGGATTCTACTTTGAGTGCACTAGAGAAGAGAGAAATTTGCATGTCCTATATGTTGCATAGACCCAACCTTCTTAGTACATCTTCGTTTGAATCTATGCAGTTTATTTTAACAATACCCAGGTCATCCACAAGGTGTGATTTAGAAATAAATTAACTTTTAATTCCTAAAGTTTATGTAATTTTTTATATCTTCTGACATGTAAATCTTGTTTTATGTTCCTTTAGCATTATTCAAGATGTCCTACAGCAATTGATCCTGACCAAAAAATATTTTATAGTAAATGGCCTTAAGCCAATAATATGCCTTTTGCTTAATAAAATTGCTTTCTGAATAGTTTAAAAGGTGCTTGTATTTAATGGCAGATATAACACTGGCTGCTCTTTTCTGTGCCAAGTTGCTGTCAAGTTCAAGGTGTTAAATAGCATAATGAGTTTGGTCTCCTCTAGTACAGAAAATAAAGACCCAAGAGAAATTTCACTGAGAGGGAGTTTTAGAATGTGGGATGACAAGTCGTTGTGAATATGGCTTTTCCAAAAGAGGAGAGTTTCTAACTTTTCAAGGCCATATTCATTCTCCTAATTCATTAGGTGGTCAAAAAGCTCTGTCAGGCAGAATTGTCAATAGGCTAAGATGAATTTCAAACACAACGTCCAAAGATGTTAATCTTTCTCTTTGGATTCTGCCTGTGTGAACAGTGCTTTACTCAGAGCGATTTGGTAAAATAGCTCTTTTACTCTCACAAAATCAATTCTGCGTAAAAAGTATGAATTAAATCCTTCAGAAATTCTAAATTGTAGTTTTAGTTTTTATGAAATATGCGTCTTTTAGTCATTGTGAATTCCTTTTATTATTTCTTAAGGGAAGGTGGTGATATATAGAGTCTGACTTAAGACTCTAAAATAATTTCCATGGATTGTATGCATAGCAACATTCAAATAAAAATTATCTTTAGGTTTGGTTTTGAGAGTTAATTATTAACTCCTTTGGGGGAATTACTAGTCTAGAGCAAATCCCATAGAGAGAAAAAAAAACTATTTTCTGTTTTAAAGTTATTCTTACACATTTTAGATATACACTAACCTGTTGGAATTTACTTTTCTATATAAATACTAACTAAGCTTACTAATTTTCTTGTTTTAAAAATTTTTTAACATTTTATTTTAAGTTCTGGGATACATGTGCAGAATGTGCAGGTTTGTTACATAGGTAAACATGTTCCATGGTGGTTTGCTGCAACTATCAACCTGTCACCCAGGCTTTACATCCTGCATGTATTAGGTATTTTTTCCTAATGCTTTCCCTCCCTTTTCCTCCCACCCCGTGACAGGCTCCAGTGTGTGATGTTCCCCTCCCTGTGTCCATGTGTTCTCATTGTTCAACTCCCACTTATGAGTGAGGACATGCAGTGTTTGGTTTTCTGTTCCTGTGTTAGTTTGCTGAGAATGATGGCTTCCAGCTTCATCCACGTCCCTGCAACAACTTACAAGGGATGTGAAGGACATCTTCAAGGAGAACTACAAATCACTGCTCAAGGAAATAATAAAGAACACAAACAAATAAAAAAAATTCCATCCTCATGGATAGGAAGAATCAATATCAAGAAAATGGACGTGCTGCCCAAAGTAATGTATAGATTAAATGCTATTCCCATCAAGCTACCACTGACTTTCTTCACAGAATTAGAAAAAAACTACTTTAAATTTCATTTGGAGCCAAAAAAGAGCCCATATAGCCAAGACAATCCTAAGCAAAAAGAACAAAGCTGGAGGCATCACACTATCTGACTTCAAACTATACTACAAGGTTATAGTAATCAAAACATGAGACTAGTAAAATAAATATATAGACCAATGGAACAGAACAGAGACCTCAGAAATAACGTCACACATCTACAACCAACTGATCTTCGACAAACTTGACAAAAACAAGCTATGAGGAAAGGATTCCCTATTTAATAAATGTTGCTGAGAAAACTGGCTGGCCATATGCAGAAAACTGAAACAGGACCTCTTCCTTATATCTTATACAAAAATCAACTCGAGATGGATTAAAGCTTACTAATTTTCTACATAAAAACTGAGCTTAGTCAAGCTTCTACATCAAGCTTCTACATTACTACATCATGTAGCCAAGTGAGCTTCTACATCAAGAAGTGAGACTTGTTGCAGAAAATTTCTAAAAATAAATCTATCAGGCAAACCATAAGAATGATGCATAAAAACTTTTACTGCTGTGTACATCAGACTACATTGTATAATACATTGATATCATTTAAAAATAGTTTCTGAAGATGACTTAGAAGATTAAATATTATTTCTAAAACTAATTTCTAATACAATATATTTGGCTAAAGCTGGGTTACAGAAAGCTATGCAGGTTTTTACCTTTTACTGCAGGACTTTTCAGAGACTTTAAAAACTTTTTAAAAAAATTGTTTGTTTTAAAATTATACTTTGAGTTCTGGGTTACAAGTGCAGAATGTGTAGGTTTGTTACATAGGTGTATGTGTGTGATGGTGGTTTGCTGGACTTATCAATCTGTCATCTAGGTTTTAACCCTGCATGCACTAGCTATTTGTCCTAATACTCTCCCTCCCTTTACCCTACATCCTCTGACTGGCCACGGTGTGTATTGTTCCCCTCCATCTGTCCATGTGTTCTCATTGTTCAACTCCCAGTTATGAGTGAGAACATGTAGTGTTTGGTTTTCTTTTCCTATGTTAGTTTGCTGAGCATGATGTCTTCTAGCTTCATCCATGTCCCTGCATAGGACGTGTACTTATTCATTTATATGGCTGCATAATATTCCATGGTGTATATGTTCCACATTTTCTTTATTCAGTCTATAATTGATGGGTGTTTGGATTGGTTCCATGTCTTTGTTATTGTAAATAGTGTTGCAATAAACATATGTTTATAAGTGTCTTTATAGTAGAATAATTTATTTTCTTTTGGATATATACCCACTAATGGAATTGCTGGGTCAAATGGTATTTCTGGTTCTAGCTCCTTGAGGAATAGCCACACTGTCTTCAACAATGGTTGAACTAATTTACATTCCACAGCATCATTAGCATATATTGTTTCTTTTTTTTGATTATTATACTTTAAGTTCTGAGGTACATGTATAGAACATGTAGGTTTGTTACTTGACTTTTTAATAATTGCCATCCTGACTGGTGTGAGGTAGTATGTCATTGCGTTTTGATTTGCATTTCCTTTTTTTTTAAACTTTTAAGTTCAGGGGTTCAAATGCATGTTTCTTACACAGGTAAACTTGTGTCGTGGATGTTTGTTATACAGATTATTTCATCACACAGGTAATAAGCCTTGTACTCATTAGTTATTTTTCCTTATCCTCTTCCTCCTCCCACCTTCCACCCTTCAAAAGGTCTCAGTGTGTGTTGTTCCCCTCAATGTGTCCATGTGTTCTCATCATTTAGTTCCCACTTATAAGTGAAAACATTCAGTGCTTGGTTCCTGTTTCAGAGTTAGTTTGCTAAGGATAATGGCCTCCAGCTTCATCCAAGTCCCTGCAAAGCAATGTCTGTAAACTTAGAATGCATTTCTTAGATTGTTTTATCAAGAGAAGGCTTAATGCACACAACATGTCTTGGAATATTCTGTCCAAAGCATAAACCTAATTTTGTAATTTCCTCACCAAAAAAACCACTATGTTTCTTTTGCCTAGACAGTACATTTTAAACTCCAGCACTTCTTAAATTTTCTATTGAAATTGACTCCAATTTATTTTAATTCTTCACTTACAGGCATCCCATTCTATATTCCTTCTTTTCACTAGAAGAAAACAAATTATTTTTATTTTCTGAATAATTCAGGTACTTATGCCTCTTGTTTATTAAATAATCAACTTTTGTATTTTTAGTGAAGAAATTGTTGTATGTGGGAAACAATATAACGTTTCTTTTGAGGTACATGATCTGAAACTATCATCTGAATGATTACCTAAGGCTCTTTGGTTGAGGTCTGCAATACATATGCCTATATAAAAATCTTTGTGACAAAAATGATATTACAATAAAAGTTTAGTCTTTATATGTGTGTATAACAGATATATTTTACTGATTTAATTAAGATACACTGAAATCGAATTTAAAAACCATTTATTTTTCCTTTGCTTGATGAATTCCACAGAATAAGTACCAGAACAAAATTACTAGAATCTTAATGTCAAATATTCATGAAAATAAAATAACGTAAATGTGTTAAAGAGTGTGTAAATATATTTTATCTCTGAAGAAATTCAGTAACTATAATTAAGCCTAAATAAGTAAATGCAAGTTTATATAGAACAAATAGCTTTGTTTGTTAAACCTTTATTAATTTGTGACCATTTTTTCAGAAAACATTTCATTATATTTATGAATAAGGTTTTTGGTATATAAGTGATTAAATAAATTTATCTAGTTACTTGCCAGTAACTCTTATAAAATTTTTGAAAATACATTGCAGTTTAATTCGAGTTATACAATTTAAGCTAAGTCCAAAAGTTATTAAACAGTTTATATTTGTGTCTATGAAATGAAAATAACTTGAAAAACTATTTTTTAGTTAACTTTTTAATCGATTGTAAATGTGTACTGTCTTATTATAATGTTAAAGGATACCGTGTTTCTTCTTGTTAGTTACCAATTTAGATTACTTTTCTTTTTTAAAATTGATATATTCATGTTTTTCTTATATATTTGTAATACATATGTTTTGAACACTGAAATATCCTGTGTGTTGCAAACATTTTCCTAGTATGCCTCTTACTTTTTAACTTTTTTTATATGGTAATTAAAAGATAGAAGCTTACATTTTCAACCTGAGCAGTAATTGATTTATGCCTATTCCGCCCAAGTATCAGGATTACTTTTCTGCCATTTCTGCTTTTATTTCTTTAGATGTTCACTTCTAGATGTCTAATTAATTTACCAGTAATAAATCTCATCAATTAAATCCTTGATAAATGAAGAATTTCAAAATTTGCATCCTCTTTCACCTCTATCTCTGACTCCAGTTAGTTTTGTAAAACAGTCTTTATTTTCTTTATTGCTTATTATTTGATCTTTAAAACCTCCTCTTAAACCTATGATGATAAATACTTGATTCTCTTGTAACTAATAAATAAGCAAGAACTCTGCCATCTCGTTATCTTTCCCCACTTAGTTCCATATTTTGCATATCTTATTATTTCTTGCTTCATCTAGAAAGTTGGTTCTAAAATTGAAATTATTCTGTGAATAAGGAAATATTTATATATGATTAGGATTAGATAGTACAATTCATTACAGAACCATATATTTTTCTACAAATATACTTCCTTCCCTTTGCTTTAAATGTCACAACCCCAGTGCATGCAAAGGATTCTTCTTTGTTAAAGCTCAACAGGTGCCAAAAATTATACTTTTTTCTTTCTTCTGTATTTGTATCAGGATTCTCTTGAATTGTATGTTTCTCTTGAAGTTGCTAATTGCCTTTCTTTTGTTTTTCTGGGAAAAATTAAATTGTTTTCTCTATAACTATAATAATATTCATGTTTATAACTATCCAATTCTATTTTATTTTACAATTTCTACTTCATTCTATTTTTCTTCTTGAAACCCAAAGCATTTCTGCTTTTTCTTAGACTGGTTTCCTTCAAATTAATCTGTAGCTTTCAATTACAGATTTTAATTTTTTTCTGAAGCTTCTGATTTCCTGTTTCACATCCCTAGTATTTTGTGCCATTTTTATACCTTGTTTCTCCTAATGTATCTATCATAATAACTATTTTGTGAAACATCGTCCTCTCAAAGTCTGATGATCTAAAGGGTTCGATCAACTTAATAATGGATCTTGTAACTGCCTCATGTGTTCTTGTATTCTTTGTTTGTTTGAATATATCCTTAATATCTTCCTAAGAAAGGTACCAGGAAGGAATAGCATTTTCATAAATGAAATGCCTTTATTCTTGCCTTCACATTACAATGTTTGAATAAATATTTCTAAAATTGTATTTTCTCAGCACATAATGCTTTAAATTTTGGTGAACTAAGATAAACTTAGTTCTTTTATAATTCCTTCCTCTGCTCTCATATTTAGTAAATACTTCTTCATTCCCCCAAAACAGGTAAAAAGTCACCTCAATTTTCCATTATTTCATTTTCAGATGTAATTTCTTACTCCAAAATATGGTTCATTGTGTAAGATTAGAACCAAAACCTTATGACTGATTGGCGTACCTGAAAGAAATAAGGTGAATGAGACCCAACTGGAAAAGATACTTCAGGATATCATGGAGGAAAACTTCCCAACCTAGCAAGATAGGCCAACATTCAAATTCAGGAAATCCAGAGAACCCCAGTAAAATACTCCATGAGAAGATCAACCCCAAGACAAATAATCATCAGATTTTCCCTGGTTGAGATGAAGAATAAAATGTTAAGGCGAGCCAGAAAGAAAGGCCAAGTCACCTACAAAGAGAAGCCTATCAGAATAACAGCAGACCTCTCAACAGAAACTATAAAAGCCAAAAGAGATTTGGGGCCAATGTTTAATATACTTAAGAGAAAAGAATTTCCAACTCAGAATCTCATATTCAACCAAACTAAGCTTCATAAATGAAGGAGAAATAAAAGCCTTTTCAGACAAGCAAAAACTGAGGGATTTAGTCACCACCAGGCCTGTCTTGCAAAAGCTCCTGAAGGAAGCAGTAGATATAAAAAGGAAAAACTGTTACCAGCCACTACAAAAACACACTGAAGTACACAGACCAATGACACTGTGAAGCAACTACTTCAACAAGTCTGAAAAATAACTGGCTAGCATCATGATCAAACAGGATCAAATTCACACATAAGAATATCAACCTTAAATGTAAATGGGCTAAATGCCCCAATTAAAAGATACAGAATGGAAAGCTGGATAAAAGGTCAAGACTCATTGCTGTGCTATATTCAAGAGATCCAGCTCTTATGAAAAGACACAGATAGGGTTAAAATAAAGGGATGGAGGAAAATCTACCAAGCAAATAGAAAGCAGAAAAAAGCAACAGTTGCAACCCTAGTTTCTGACAAAACAGATTTTCACCCAACAAAGTTAAAAAAAAAATGACAAAGAAGAGCATTGCCCAATGGTAAAGGCTTCAATTCAAAAAGAAGAGCTAACAAAAAAAAAAAAAAAGAAAACTTCAGACAAATATCCCTGAAGAACATCAGTGTAAAAATCCTCAATACAATACCGGCAAGCCAAATCCAGCAGCACATCAAAAAGCTTGTTCACCACTATCAAGTAGGCTTCATCCCCAGGATGCAAGGCTGGTTCAAGATACACAAATCAATAAATATAATTCATCACATAAACAAGAATAAAGACAAAAACCACATGATTATCTCAATAGACACAGAACAGGCCTTCAATAAAATTCAACATCCTTTGATGTTAAAATCTCTCAATAAATTAAGTATTGATGGAACATACCACAAAATAACAAGAGGCATTTATGAAAACTCCACATCTAATAGAGTACTGAATGGGCAAATGCTGGAAACATTCCCCTTGAAAACTGGCACAAGACAAGGATGCCTTCTCTCACCACTTCTATTCAACATAGTATTGAAAATTCTGCTCAGGGCAATTAGGCAAGAGAAAGAAAGGAAGAGAGGAAGTCAAACTGGCTCTGTTTGCAGATGACATGATCCTACATGTAGAAAATCCCACTGTCTCAGCCCAAAAGCTTCTTAAGCTGATAAGCAACTTCAGTAAAGTCTCAGGATATAACATCAATGTGCAAAAAGCAAAAGCATTCCTATACACCAACAATAGACAAGCAGAGTGCCAAATCATGAATGAACTCCCAGTCACAATTGTTACAAAGAGAATAAAATACCTAGGAATGCATCTAACAAGGGAAGTCAAAGGCCTCTTCAAACATAACTAGAAACCACTTCTCAAGAAAATTAGAGAGGACTCAAACAAATGGATAAACATTGCATGTTTATGGATAGGAAGAATCAATATCATGAAAATGGCTGTACTACCCAGAGCAGTGTACAAATTCAATGCTATTCCCATTAAGCTACCATTGACATTCTTCACAGAATTAGAAAAAAAAAAAACTACTTTAAAATTAATATGGAGCCAAAAATAAAATATAAAAAGCCCTTATTGCCAGACAATTCTAAGCAAAAAGAACAAAGCTGGAGGCATCACACTACCCAACTTCAAACTATAGTATAAAGCTAAAGTAACCAAAAACAGCATGGTCCTCGTGCAAAAACAGACACATAGACCAATGGAACAGAGTATAGAACTCAGAAGTAGAACTAACATCTACAACCATCTTATCTTTGACAAACCTGACCAAAACAAATAATTATGAAAGAATTCCCTGTTTAATAAATGGTGTTGGGAGAACTGTCTAACTGGCAGAAAATTAAAACCCTCTTTTATAACTTATACAAAAATTAACTCAAGATGGATTAAAGATTTAAATGCAAAACCCAAAACGATGAAAACCCTAGAAAAAATCTATGCAGTAACATTCATGACATAGGCATTGACAAAGATTTGATCATGAAAATATCAAAAACCATTGCAACTTAAGCAAAAATTGACAAATCAAATTTAATTAAACTACAGAGCTTCTGCACAGCAAAAGAAACTGTCATCAGAGTTGAACAGTCAACCTACAAAATGGGAGAAAATTTTTGCAATCTGTCCATCGGACAAAGGTCTAACATCCAGAATCTAGAGGGGACTTAATCAAATTTACAGGAAAAAAAAAATTAAAAAGTGAGCAAAACACATGAACAGACGCTTCTGAAAGGAGACATTTATGTGGCCAACAAACATGAATAAAAAGGGGAAATGCAAATCAAAACCACAATGACATACCATCTTACACTAGTCAAAATGGTGATTATTAAGAAGTCAAGAAACAACAGATGCTGGCGAGGCTGTGGAGAAATAGGAACACTTTTAATTGTTGGTGAGAATGTAAATTAGTTCAACCATTGTGGAAGCCAATGTGGCAATTCCTCAAAGACCTAGAACCAGAAAGAGCACTTGACCCAGCAGTCCTATTACTGGGTATATACCCAAAAGAATATAAATCATTCTATTATAAAAATATATGCACATATATGTTCATTGAAGCACTGTTCACAATAACATAGTCATGGAATCAATCCAAATGCCTATCAATGATAGACTGGATAAAGAAAATGTACATGTACACCATGGAATACTATGCAGCCATAAAAAGGAACAAGATTGTGTCTTTTGCAGGCACATGGATGGAGCTGGAAGACATTATCTTCAGCAAACTAATACAGGAACCAAAAACTAAATACCACTTTTTCTGACTTCTAAGTGGCAGCTGAACAATGAGAACACATGGATACAGGGAGGGGAGCAACACACACTGGGAATGTTAGTGAGAGGTATGGGGAGAGAGAGCATCAGGAAAAGTAACTAATGCATGCTGGGCTTAATACGTAGGTAATGGATTGATAGGCACAGGAAACCATTATGGCACATGTTTACCTGTGTAACAAAGCTGCACATCCTGCACATGTATCCCAGAACTTAAAATAAACTGAAAGATTAGGATCAAAGCTGATTTTTCCTCTAAGGTATACATATTTCTCTATATTATTTGGTGAATAATAAATCCCTTTTCCCATTTATCTCTAATGTATTCTTTAATGTATTTTAAATATAAATATCTATATCTAAATAGTAACAGTATTAATTTTTCTTGACCTGTCCATTGATTCTTATACCGTACCACATTCTATAAATTATCAAGACTTTGTACTATAATTTAATATCCTGAAGACAAATCTTTCATTAACCATTTTATTACTAGTCTTATTTTATTTTTTATGATTAAGGATATTTATGTTTGTCATTATATATAATTCAATACATAAAAGAAGAAAATGAAGATCAAAGCATTACTGAATATGCATGAAATGTTAATACTTTGTGTATAGTTTCTATTTTTTGTATATACAGAGGCACATTGAAAAATGCATACA
>PVKP010032885.1:0-25505 GCA_004027715.1 Plecturocebus donacophilus | reverse complement strand
ATAACTTGGCTGTTTAGCACAAGATACCTATCGCAGGTCTTTCTTTCTTTCTTTTTTTTTTTTTTTGAGACGGGGTATCACTTCAATACCCAGACTAAGTTCAGTGGCACAATCTCGACTCACTGCAGCCTCCACCTTCCAGGCTCAAGTGATCCCCTGACCTCAGACTCCTGAGTAGCTGAGACCACAAGTGCATGCCACCATACTTGGTTAATTTTTGTATTTTTTGGTAGAAACAGAGTCTTGCCATTTTGCTGAGACTGGTCTTGAACTCCTGAGTTCAAGTGATCCACTGGCCTCGAGCTTGAGGCAAGCTCCCAAATTGCTGGGATTACAGGCCTGAGCTACTCACTGTGCCTGGCTGATAAGCTGTTCTTATCTCAGCTTTTGACATACCTTCCTCACTAAGCTTAATCATTTCTAATTTTTAACTTAAAGCGAGAGATATGTGACTCTTCCTTTCACTTGAACACTTAGAGGCCATTGCTAGTGTTATTCATTGGCATAATTTCGATATTGTTGTATCTTGGGAAATAGAGAGGCCTGAAGAGAGGGAGAGAGATGGGGGAATGATGACCAGTTGGTGGAGCAGTCAAAGCACACACAATGTTTATCAGTCAAGTTGTCGATCTTATTTGGGTGCAGTTTGTGGTACCCTAAGACAATTACAATACTAACTTCAAAGATCACTGATTAGAGATCACCATAACAGATATTACAATAGTGAAAAACTTTGAATATTGCAAGAATTACCAAAATGGGACACAGACACGAAGTGACCACATACTTTTGAAAAAATGGCACTGTTAGACTTGCTCAGCACAGGGTTTCCACAAACCTTCAATTTGTAAAAAATACAGTCTCTGCTAGGGCAATAAAGTGTTGCATAATAAAGTGAGGTGCCAAAATGGACATTAACAAATCAATATTTTAAAAATAAAATGTACTGAACAATGAATACTTGCAGAAAAGCTTGCAGGAGAAATTCAAAAGTCATAAAAGTGGACTGCTGCATATTTAGATTATGTGCAGACTGACATTGACTATTTTCAGCCAGGTACAGAGACACATGCCTATAATCTCCACGCTTTGGGAGACCAAGTTGGGTGGGATGGCATGAGCTCTGGAGTTGCTTGGTCAAGATGGTGAAACCCCATCTCTACAAATAATAAAAAGTTAGGCTGGGCGCGGTGGCTCATGCCTGTAATCCCAACCCTTTGGGAGGCAGAGGCAGGTAGATCATGAGGTCAAGAGATCGAGACCATCCTGGTCAACATGGTGAAACCCTATCTCTACTGAAAATACAAAAAATTAGCTGGGTGTCTTGGCACGCACCTGTAGTCCCAGCTATTCAGGAGGCTGAGGCAGGGGAATTGCTTGAACCTGGGAGGCAGAGGTTGCAGTGAGCCGAGATTGCACCACTGCACTCCAGCCTGACAACAGAGTGAGACTGTGTTTCAAAAAAAAAAAAAATTAGCCATGAGTGGTGGCACATGCCTCTAGTTTCAGCTATTCAGGAGGCTGAGAAGACACGATTCCTTGAGCCTGGGAGGTCGAGGCTGCAGTGAGCTAAGATCATGCCACTGCACTCTAGCTTGGGCCTGGACAATTGAATAAGAGAGAGAGAGAGAGAGAGAGAGAGAGAGAGAGAGAGAGAGAGAGAGAGAGAGAGAGAGAGAGAGAGAGAAGGAAGGAAGAAAGAGAGAGAGAAAGAGGGAAGGGAAGGAAGGAAGGAAAAAGAAAGAAATAATGAAAGAATGAAAGGAAAGAAGGAAGGGAGGGAGAGAAAAAGAAAGGAAGGAAGGGAAGGAGGGAGGGAGAGAGAGAAGAAGGAAGGGAGGGAGGGAGGGAGGGAGAGAAAAAGGAAGGAAGGAAGGAGAGAAAGAAAGAACTCTTTTCCAGCATTCATGCAAAATGGTTTTCTTTGGTTGTCCAGAATACTTTCTATCCCCATACATTGTTTCTAAACCCCATTGCAGATGGCGGTTTTCAAGCTTCAGACTAAAATAAATCTATTTATTGCAATGTCTTCTAGTTACATGCACCCAGTTATCACCATCATTCAGAAAGCGGTGGCTGCTGATATTGAGCGGCAACGTGACATTAAGCATTCTATGTTTGTAGTTTCAAAGCATTACCTGCTTACCCAGAAAAAAATTAAAAGCACCCAAGATAGTACCTTTTGTTTTTAACTCTTCTACTTTCTAAAAAACAAAGCAGAAACCCTCGCCAACTTACTAATGTCGAACAAGAAAGAGACAGGAGGTTCTAGAAGATATAAATGCTGATTGAGCATTTTGGGTTATGGCATGATATTGGCTTAGATGATAACATAATATCTAGGGAAATCAGCCAGTTTAATTTCCCAAACATATATTGAGTGTTTGCACAGTCAAGACATCCTGGGTAGCATAGGAAACCACAAATCAGTGATACACAACAGAAAATGGCAGTGAAGATTTAAGACACAAATATGAATGTCTAGTTGCTGTGAGACTTAAAAGCTGTGTGTCTTTGACTGAGTCATCTGCCCTCTTTGTTCATATTCTTCATCTGTAAAATATGGGACCAGTGTAAAGAGAATTTGGGACCAAATTCTCTTCTAATCTACTTCAATTACTAGTGAGGTTGATTGGAACTTAATGATCCAGATTTTATTCTCTAGTTTCAAGATCCATTCTCTGCCTTCAAGCTTGTTTCATTCTCATTGAAAGAAAAGGAGCCTACCTAGAAAATCATTACCCTAAGTGCTATTTGAGTAGGAGTTGGATTAATAGCCTCAAGGTGATAAAAATCCTACATTATAGGAAATATGAACTAAATTAACATTACAGACTATTTTCTCGTCTATAAAATAGGCTTAATTATCACTGCTTTGCGGTGTGTAGAATTAGTGAGTTAATGTTTTTCAAACTCCTAGAATATTGAAAATATATTGAAAGTTAGTTGTTTGCCCTTCTGAATCTATCATCTACTTAAACCTTCCCAGATGTTGTGGAAAACTGTGTCTTGAAGACACTTGGATCATAAACCTGCCCCAGAAATGTAAAGATCCAAATCAGTTTTACTGTCTTCAAAGTACCAATTTATCTATTACTTTTAATATAAAGAATTTGCCCAACTTAATCAGCACCAAATTACCCGATACACTTT
This sequence comes from Plecturocebus donacophilus, assembly GCA_004027715.1. NCBI lineage: Eukaryota > Metazoa > Chordata > Mammalia > Primates > Pitheciidae > Plecturocebus > Plecturocebus donacophilus. The sequence continues at coordinate 22,352 of PVKP010032885.1, read as the reverse complement.
TGCCTCTTTTTTTTTCTCAATTGTTTTAACCATATGCAAAGTCCTAGCTTGATAACTATTCTATATTGGGATCTGTTTAAAAGCTTTGGAATCATTTTGACCTGTGTTCAAAATTTCTCTCTGCTGTTTACACAACTGTGTTACTTAGATTGTTTCTTTTCTGTGCACTTCAGTTTCTCTATCTGTAAAATGGGAATGACTCCACTTTCTAGTTTTTTTTTGTGATGTTTAAGAGATTAAGTAGGTAAAGTTTTTAGAAAAATGCCAGAAATAGAATAGGTGTCTCTAAATAATAGCTATTGTCGGGGTTTGCCTCTCAGCCCCATGAAATAGAGACAGGGTTTCTGGAAGTTGTTTTTCTTTCATCATATATTATTTCATCAACTATAATATCAGATTCTTCAAGTAGTTTAAATGAAAGCCTAAATGAAGCATCTTTTTAAATTCCAGCAATAGGAGAAAGTTTATATCTGTATAATAGAAAACTACTCAACTTTAACAATAATCTGATACTATAGAATCATATTATAGAGCAAATTGAAAAATTAGGCAACAAAAACATATGTATAGTATAATCCCAAATATATAAAATATGTATAGAACAAAAGATTGGAAAGAAATAATACAAAACACCAGGTGCGGTGGCTCACACCTGTAATCCCAGGCCAAGGCAGGTGGATTACCTGAGTTAAGGCATTCAAGACTAGCCTGGCCAACATGGTGAATCCCTGTCTCTACTAAAAATACAAAAAAATTAGCCAGGTGTGGTGGAGGATGCCTGTAATCCCAGGTACTTGGGAGGCTTAGGCAGCAGAATTGTTTGTACCTGAGAGGCACAGGTTGCAGTGTGCCAAGATTGCACCATTGCACTCCAGCCTGGGTGACAGAATGAGATTGTGAACAAATAAAAAAAAATAAGGAAGGAAAGGAGAAAGGAAGGAAGGGAAGGAGGGAGGGCGGGAGGGAGGAAAGGAAGGGAGGAGCGGAAGGGAGGGAGGGAGGAAGGAAAGAAAAAGTTTAAAGTGGGTGGTAGTAGGAATATGGTATTTTTTTTCCTTTTCCTACTTTTTAATATATGGGCAAATTTTTGTACATATCAAAATATGGATTTTTTTCTTATTTTCCACCTTTCAAAATTCTCTATGTTTTAACACAATGAACATATATAACATATTACCAGATAGAAAACTACATTTATTTGAGTGCATAGTAAAGAAATCTGTATATATCAATTGCTGAAGAAGTTTCAAGCCTCACGAAGAATTCAAGACAACAGCCCTCTCTGACAGGGCCCTGCTGCTTAGTAATCAGTTTTAGTTTGACGAATATTTATCAGATTCTCTTCTAATCTACTTCAATTACTTCTCTTGTTTTTTCACTTTGGCCGTCTCCTGAGGATAACATTATATTTAATTTAAATGCTTGTGCTATGTATAGTTAAGAATGGCACACAAGATCAACATGTTAAAAATGTATGAGAAATATAACTGGCCCATGATTGACACAATGTGCATATATTTTTAACTTTAAGAGATGGAAACTCCAAGTGTTCAGAATCCTGATGGCTCTAGTTTTGGTCTTCATAATAGGATACTCAGTTTGGAGCCATGAAATCCCATCATAACCTCCAGAGAATAATTTAACAGTGCCCAAAATCCATTTAATTAAGTAGGACTTTTTTATTTAACTTAAAGCATCATTCCCTTACCTCAAAATTAGTCAACGGTAAGCAAGGTGGGGAGAGCAGCCTGTCAGGTAAGAAAAATAGAAAATGGCTTTGGTGGCCCCAGGCCTCTCTTCTTGATGGAGAATGGCACACAGTCTGATATTCATGGATAAACTAGAAAGGGAAAGTATGATGGGGGAACTGTCTGTGGGTAGAAAGTTTTCAGACTTAGCATCAGTTTTCAGCTCACTAAAGATTTTTTTTTTTTCACTCTGCTTGATAATGGTAAAGAAACAGCCACAGTTACTTGGCATATGTCTGACTTCCCAAGAAAATTTTCAGATGTAGGCAGTCAGAGAATATCCTCTCTATTTCTGCTCCCCACAACATATGGCCTATCATATCCATTCAATAAATATTGGTGAAATTTAATTTACATTGTACAAACAGGCCTTTAAAATTATAGCACTGTTAGAAGTTTTCATAGAGGAGATGGAATGATTTTGAAAAACCAGAAATCAGATTTTTATGATCTCTCCTTTGCTTATAAAACAAAATAAAACAAACAAAAAATCTCTATAATAACTCTTTCCATGGCACTTCACCCTTAAATTTGGCCTCTGAGGCTCTTGAGAATTGGTGGTCCCTGGCTGCCTCTCCCAGTTTATCTTGTACCACCGATGCCATCCTTCATTTCACTTCAGTCAAACTGGCCTTTCAGTTTCTGTAATAAATGTGCTCATTCTCACCTCAGAGCTTGCAGTGGCTGATCCTTCTGCATGAAATGCTTTCCTGCTCTCTCTTTATATTCTTGATTCCTTCTTACTTAGATCTTAGCTCAACTGTTAACCCCCCAGAGAAAACTATCCGAATGGCCATATTCATGTCTAGTCTTCTCATTACTGTCTGATTACATCACCATTTTACTTCCTTCATAGAATTTTTTATCTGAAATATCTTCTTTATTTATTAATTCCCATATTTATCCTTACTAGAAGGTGGACTCAAGGTAGGTAGGGACTTCCTTGGTCTTTGCTACTGATTCTCCATGTTCTGTAGAATATCTGTGGAACAAAGGAAGGAGGGAAGAAGGGAGGGAGGGAAGGAAAGAAGAAAGAAAAGGAGGGAGTGAGTAAGGGAAGGAACCGGGGAAGGGAGAGAGGAACTAAGGAAAGGAAAGAGGAAGGGAGGACAGAAAAGGAATGAAAATAAAGAAAAAAAGCAAGGCAGAATAAATTTTACATCAGTCATTACAACTCTCCTGTATGACAGGATCCATAATCACAATTTTATAAATGGGTAAATTGATACAAGAAGAAGTTATTTATCCATCTAGCAATCACAGATGGTGAATGGAAAAATTAGAATTCTAAATAGAATCTTTCTGAATTAAAGAACAACTCTTTATCTTGAAAGTCATTCTGAACTTATGCTCCAGATATGTTAGAGTAGCTCTTACTAGACTTACCCTTGAGTTGCAAGCAACTAGAAAACTGGGAAAAAAAAAAAAAAGAAATAGCTAATATAAGATACTGAACAATAGACAGCTTGGGAATGTGAGCCTTGATAAGAAGGCAACAAGCAGGTGAAAACCGCACTTGCTCTTGCTTTCTGCCTAGAGGCACTTTTGGATTGCAGCAGAGGGAGGTGTATCTCAAGCAGGGATGGCAGACTGAAAAGCTGAGGAAAGGATCAGAGTCCAGTGAAACTGAGGCATCTAGAAGTAGCAGGACATAATTTCAAAGAAGAAATTGGTATACAGACAATAAGCTCCAGAAATACACATATGATTACCCTTAAGTTGCAGACGATCATATCATATGTGTATGATATCATGATATGCCTATCATATCATAAGCATAGGATAACCTATGAATGCATAGGGTGGAAGCCAACTTAGCTGATCAAAGAACAATTAGGAAGCTGTAAGCCAAGCAATTCCAGAGTGTATAAATGAGCTTGAATTCTGAGCAGCGAGAGGAGGGAGATTTCAGTGAAGACCCCCATGACTGGGTTAAACAAACCCAGTCAAACTCATTCTCTGTCCAGTTTTGTTCCCTTGCTGGTGAGGAGCTGTGATCCCTTGGAGGAGAAGAGGCATTCTGCTTTTTCAAATTTTCAGCCTTTTTACACTGGTTTCTTCCCATCTTCATGGATTTATCTACCTTGGTCTTTGAAGTTGGTGACCTTTGGATGGGATCTCTGAGTGGACATCCTTTCTGTTGATGTTGAAACACACTTTCAACATAAAGACACAGATAAGTTAGCAGTAAATGGTTGGAATACATAAATCATAAAAATTCTAGAGAAACTATATTAATTTTAGACAAAGTAGTCTTTGGGACAAGAAATATTACCAGTGATAAAGATTAATTTTTCATAATCACAAAAACATAAAGATGACATCACAATTTAAAATATATAATAACTGAGCTTTGAAATGCATGAAGCAAAAACTGAATAAGAAATGAAAGGAAAAATAGCAAGACCCCCTTAAATTGTGAAATTATAACATTTCTTCTCTCAGTAATTGAAAAGATAGACAAAAAAATCAGTAGACTATAGAAGATTTGATCAATACTGTCAACCAATTTGAAATGATGTTTTGTGAAACTTAACACTCAATAACAGCAGAATACACTTTCTTTAAAGTGTCTATAGAACTTTCACCAAAATAGAACTTGTGCTGAGCCATAAAACAAGGCTCTCTGTTCTCTAATCATGAAGAAAATTAGATTACAAATCAATTTTTTTTAATATCTAGAAAATGCCAACAAAAACGTGTAAAAGAAAAAATAAAATGTGACTTTAGAAAATAACTTATTTTCAATGAAAACACAACATATAACACGACATATCAGCTTTGTGGTATGCAGCTAAAACAGTGCTCAAAGGGAAATACACATCTTTAAATAGTTATATGAGAAAAATAGGGTCTAAAGTCAGTTAACTTTATTATTAACTTTCCACCTTAAGAAGCTATTAAAAAGAGCAAATTAAACTCTGACTGAAAGAAAAAATAATAATAAAGAGAAGAGCAGAAATCAATGAAATAGAAACCAAACAATAAAGAATATCAATAAAACAAAAATATGTTCTTGGAAAAGGTCAATAAAACTTTAATAAGCATCTAATTATACTAAACAAGAAAAAAGAGGAAAAGACATAAATTCCAATATTAATAAGGAAAGAGGAGACATCACCATAGATACTACAGATGTTAGTGTTAATAAAGTAATGTTATAAATAGCTTTATGCCAATATATTCAAGAATTTAGATGCATAGGAAAATTTCTTGCAAGGCAGAACTTTAACAAGTTGATAGAAGAAATGGAAAACTTGAATAGTTCAATATGGATTAAATATATTAAATTTATAATAATAAACTTTTTCCAAAGAAAACTTCAGACACAGATGGCCTCATTAGCAAATTCTGTCAAATGTTTCAGGAAGATAGAACCATTCCCACACAAAATCTTTCAGAATTTAGATGAGGACAGAGTCATGCTAACAATAAACAAAAGGAGCAATGCATTCTGGCCAATGGGATTTATATCCAGAACACAACATTGGTTTATAATTTGAAAATTAGTCAACATAATTTATGACACAATTTGAATGAATAAGAAAAACTACAACCATCACTATAGATACAAAAGAAACATTTGAAAAATTCAACACTCATTCATAACAAAACCTTTCAGCAAGCTAGGAAGAGAAAGAAATATACCCAAACTAATAAAGGGCATTTATGAAAAGTCACAGCTAATCTCAATACCTAGAAAGCTGGATACCTCTCCATGAGATCAGGATCACTTTCAACTTTTCTATTCAACATTGTACTGGAACTGCTAGTTAGTAAAATAAATCTAGAATATAAAAGGCATAAGGCTAAAAAGAAAGAAGCAAAACTGTTCATGTTCACAGATGCAGAAAATTTTAATCTCTGGAAATGTGCTAGAATTAAGAGGTGAATTTAGCCAGATTGCAGGATACAAATTCAATGTGCAAAAACCAATTATATTTTCACATACTGGTAATAAGCAATACAATCGTTTCTTAAAATACTATAGAAATAAATTTACGGCCGGGCGCGGTGGCTCACGCCTGTAATCCAAGCACTTTGGAGGCCAAGGCAGGGAGATCACCTGAGGTCGGGAGTTCAAGACCAGCCTGACCAACATGGTGAAACCCCGTCTTTATAAAAAAAAAAAAAAAGAAAGAAAGAAATTTAATACAAAAGTGCTAGACCTATACAATGAAAACTACAAAGCATTGCTGAAATTTTAAGACTCAAATAAATGGGAGGCTTTACCATGACGCTGAATTAGGAGACTCAGTACTTTTATGATGTCCGTTCTCCCCAGACAGACTCGCTGATTCAATGCAATCTCAACCAAAATCACGACAGGTTTTTCCCACCAACATTTACAAGCCTATTCTAAAATTTAGATGAAAATGCAAAAGACCTAAAATAGCCAAAACAATTTTGGAAAAGATTGACAAAATTGAAGGACGTATGATACCTCATTTCAAGACTTATTATAAAACTACAGTGACAACGCATAATAGAATTGATGTAAGCATATCATTACATGAAACAGAACAGAAATTCCAGAAATAGACCCACACATATATGCTCAACTGATTTTCAACAGAGTTGCTAAAACATTTCAATAGGAGAAAAGACTGTCTTTTTACCAAATGATGGTGGAATTGCTGGATATTCATATGAAAAAGAAAAGTACTAGACCCTCATCTCATGTTATGCACTTAAGTTACTTGAAATGGATAGTAGACACAAACATAAAGGCTGAAATGATAAAGCTCCTAGGAGAAAGTACATAATCAAATATTCATAACCTTGGGGCAAATACATATTTTAAGACATGTAGATTATAGAACATGATATGAAAAATAGATAAATTTTACTTCACTAGAATTAAAAATCTTTGTTCTTGAAATAAAGACCCTGTTAAGCAAATGAAAGAGAAGCCATAAACTGGGGGGAAAAAAAAACATTCACAAAGTATGTATCTGACAAATAACTGGTATCTAGTGTTTGTGTGGGTGTGTGTACAACTCAATAGCAAGAAGGTAATCAAATTAAAAATGGGCAAAATATTTGAACATTTAATTTATATATATATGTGATTATGTATAATATATTATATATATGTAATTATATATAATATATATAATTAACTAATCAGCACATGAAAAATGCCATATTAATTTCCTGGGGCTCCTATAACTAAGTACTGAAAACTGAATGACTTAAAACAACAAAAATTTTTTCTCACACAAGTCTGCAGGGTAGAAGTCTGAAATCAAGGTATCAGTAGGGCCATGATCCTGAAGGGTCTAGGGAAGGATCTGTTCCATGACTCTCCTAGCTTCTTGTGGTTGCTGGCAGTCCTTAGTGTTACTAGATTTATACATACATTATTCCCATTTCTGCTTTCATTGTCACATGATATTCTCCTGTATTTGTGTACCTATATTTAACTACCTGATCTTCTTTCAAGGGTTTAGGGGCCACCATAATCCAGTTTGATCTCAACTTAACATGATTATATCTGTAAAAATCCTATATCCAAATAAGGTCACTGGGAGTTAGAGCCACAACACATAATTTTGGGGGACACAATTCAACTTGTAACAGAGGCCCAACATCATCAGGAAATTGCAAATTAAAACTACAGTGAGAATGACTACTAGAATGGCTAGACTTTAAAAAAAATCTAAAAATAATAAGTGCTGACAGCAATGTAGAGCAAATAGAATTCTCATGCGTTGTTGGTGAGAGCATAAATGTTACAGCCACTTTGGATATCAGCCAGTTTCTTACAAAGTTAAACATACTATCACCCTATATCCCAGTGAGTCTACTCTTAGATACTTATTTGAAAGAAATAGGAACATATGTCTTTACATAAAGCTGCACATGAACGTTCATAGCAGCTTTATTCACAATAACCAAAATCTGGAAACAATCCAAATGTCCATTAGCAAATGTCTTAGTCCATTTTGTGCTGCTATAACAGAATATCTGAAACTGGAAAATTTGTTTTCAATAAAAACACAATTTAATGAAGAACTTGATGATAATTTATAATGAACACAAATTTATTTCTCACAGTTCTGGAGGCTGAGGAGTCAAAGATTGAGATGCCAGCATCTGGTGAGGGTCTTCTTGCAGCATCATCCTATGGTGGAAGGAGGAAAGGCAGGAGGAGAGGCGTTGAGAACACAAGAGGGGTCTGCCCTTATCCTTTTATAAGAAACCACTCCTGCAATAGTAGCATTAATCCATCATAAGTGCAGAGCCCCTATGGCCCAATCACCTATTAAACATCCCACTTCTTAGCAGTGTTGCATTGGGGATTGAGTTTGCAACACAAGCTTTTTGGGAGACACATTCAAGCCCCAGTAACAAGTGAATAGATTAATTGTGGTAAACCCCATACAAAGGAACAGCAGTAACAAAAAGAAAGTATTAATACATTCATTGACTTGGATGAACCTCAGAATTACTATGGTGAGTGCAAGAAGCCAGAAGCCAAACATTGCTTATAGTTATGTATTCATTACATGTATATACATTTCTAGAATGGAGAAAACAAATGTATCATGACAGAAAACAGATCATTGGTGTTTGGGGGCTGGGAGTTGGAGTGAGGAGAGTCACTGAGAAACATTATCATAAAAGAACAATTTGGGAATGAGGGATGTACATGTTCTATATATTGATTATGGTAGTAGATGTACAGGTGTAAGAATTTGCCAAAACATAATGATGAACACAGTTAAAATAGGCTCATTTCATATCATATAAATTATGCATCAATAAAACTGATTTTTAAAATACAACCATCTGTTATTGGAGTGAAACTTCTCTGGGATAACTACTCTTCTCTAACTCACACTTAAGCCAGGCAGTTATAAGAACTAAATAGAACAACATGAGCTAGCATCCCATGTCACACCCTACTACAAATAGCCAATCAGAGCACTTTCCTGTTAGGACATTTTAGGACTTATGACATAGTGTTAATATTTATATTTATTTCATGATTGCTAATTATTCTATTTCACAGATGTGGATAAATGACACTGTGTTCTACATTTTGCTAGTCTTGTAGCTTTTATGAATTACAAATTCCTGATATAAACTTGATCGTATTATAGTCAAGAGAGCCAGCCAGTAGACATCAGTGCTAATCAGTCTGCCACTTACCAGCTGTGTGACACTCACTCCTTCATTAAAGAACTATTTTTCAGGCAATAGTGATATGCCAGGCAGTTCCCAGGCATGGAGCATGTGCATTAATGCAACATCCCTGCCCTCGTGGACCTTATATCTCATGCTTCAACTTACTTACCCTTTCCAAGTTTCTAGGGTTTGCCATCTCTACAAGGTTATAATGCCATCTTCAGAGGCTGGGGGAATTAAATGAGATCATGAAGCAATCTTCTCAACATTTATTAGACAATGAGCATGGGTACCCTCCTGCTGTGCCCAGCTGTGTCTCCAACTCCCTTACTGTCCTCTCCTTCTCTCCCATCCTAGCCTACTTTTCTCCCATCATGCATTTTCTTTTAGTGTCCTTCTAGACTATAATAATGCATGATAAGTGCCAATACTTGTTTATTTTCTCAGCTAAGAAAATTATTTGCATCTCTGAATGAATTAATTACATTCTTTTTTCATTTAAACTATTTTATTATTAAACTTGTATTGGATGGCATAAAAAAAAAGTTCCTGAACTGATATTTAAGTTATCCTTAATTAAAAGGAGTATGATATTCCTTAACAGTAACTCATATTAGAATAGCATTTTACCTTGACAGAGGTTTTTTTTGGCCAGGCACAAAGGCTCATGCCTGCAATCCCAGTGCTTTGCAAGGCAGAAGTGGAAGGATTGCTTAAGGCCAGGAGTTTGAGACCAGCCTGGGCAACATAGCGAGACCACATCCCTACAAAAAAATTAAAAATTAATTGGGCATCATGCCATACACCTGTGTTCCCAGCTATTCAGGAGACTGAGGTGAGAGGATTGCCTGAGGCCAGGAGTTTGAGGTTGCAGTGAGCTATGATCACACCACTGCACTCCAGCCAGGGTGACAGAGTGAGACTCTGTCAATCAATCAATCAATCAATCAGGTAAACAGGATTTTTGTATTATTATCTCATTTAATCATGTCAACAATCCTGTGAGGCCAGTGATGGGGATGATCATATCTACTGCACAGATTAGTATACCAAGTTTCTTCTAGATTGAAAAGGCACTTAAATCAGAGCTGAAATATGATCCTGCGTTCCTTATTCTCAATTTGATACACTTTTCATTTGTTTATGTGTTTAACCAAATTTACTGAGTACTGATTGCAGACTGGGCATACATAATGCAGTGCTGCCCTTAAGAAGTCAGTGTCTCTGGGGAAATCAGACCTGACTGTAGAGCAGCGACTGTAACACATTTTGAAGAAACAGTGACGGCACAGACGAGTATACAAGAGGGAGGGCTGTCACAGAGGAGCAAAGGCTCAGCCTTGGGACACAGAAGAAGGGACCGCACCGTGCCATGAAGCAGAGCACTGAGATTGGCGATAATTTTTCCACATGAACAAGAAAGGAAAAGGCCTTTCTACAACACCCCAAAACGGGAACTCTCAGCAGTTTCTGTTTCATCTCTATTATTATCAGTGCTGGGTTATTCTTCAATTTGACAAAAAAATAAAATAAATCACAGAGAACAGAGTCCCAAATCAGGCACTCACCAATAGAACACGTTTCCTATGGGTATTTCCTGGGCCTGCTCAGCTGAAGGAGCCTGTTAGGGGAGGGAGTAGGGATGGGCTTGTGTTCATCAGTATGCATTTCTTGAAACTGGCCACCAGCAAAGAATCAAATCTCCTTGGAATATTCTTAAGCTTCCTACATGTTTGATTAGTTTTCCCCAGTAGGGAATGAAATAAAGGAAGCAGCTGTTGAGAGAGAGAGCTCGCTCTCTGCATGGTCCGAGACTAGCTCATAGCATAATGTTGATCTTCACAAGACCCAGGAAAGGTCAGAATTATTCAGTGTTTAATAGAAAGGCTACTATTGGTTGGTCTTTGTGGTCGATGAGGGCAGAGGAGGACAGGAGAGTCTGAGGGTTCTTTTTGACTGTTTCACAGCCCTTTGACACTCTTTTGTCTCAATTTCCTTTTCCATTAAAGAAGATACGGTGCACATATGTAAGGTTATTTCATGCATTCATTTTCTTAATAGCCCACAGAGCATGTACCATGCAGCAGACCCTTTGCTATGAGTAAAAAACAAGTAAGATACAGCTCCCTGTAGGTGCTCCTGCTGGAAATGGCCCCACAGACACAGGGCTGTAGGTGGGGGAAGGGCAGTGTGAGCCCAGATGAAGGGGCCAAGTCACCCTGGAGGAAAGAAGCAGGGAACAACTGCATGGGGAAGCAGGGAAGAGAGAAATCTGGCTGGAGGTTTGGCTAAGGAGCAATTTTGGTGGAAAAGAGAAATATCTAATGAAGAGCTCTTAAGTGATTTTGGTGATATATCATATAAGCCCTCTCTTCCAAGCCCCCTATAAAATATTAAGTAGAATCTACATTGCTCATTAATATTTGGTGGGCTGGATTATCTACAGGAATAAAGAGACGTGCTGAGCCCTGCTATGAGGCTTATGTGGAGCACAAGAAGCTGTACAGAGAAAAAAATGGAAAACCAATACACAATTTTAACACTTACATATATGCATAAAAAATACATGCCTGTATATCAAATTCACAAGCTAACTCACTATATATTGGTATATATACCTTACTATTTATATTTATATGTTTATGTATATATAGACAATATATATATTTATAATTTATACATATAAATGGATACACACGTATCTGTATATGTGACTATGTGGTATATAGGTAAATCCCTCTTAAAAGCTTCTTGGGGACCCCAAAAAAGTATTATTTGGACAATGTATCCTTAGTATAATAACAAGCATAGTTAGTATACTTATAGTATTTAAGTATTTTTCTGAACACCATAAATATAGTATGTCCCCTTTGATATTTACAACTTCATGAGGTAGTCCTAACATTATCACCAGTTTGCAGAGGAGACATCTGACACATAGAGAAATCAGGTTACTTCCCCAAGGAAACACACAGTAAGAAAAACTGATGAGATTTGAATTCAGGGAGCATGGATGTAGGACCTAATTTTTTTTTTTTTTAAGATGGAGTCTTGCTCTGTCACCAAGGCTGGAATGTAGTGATGCAATCTTGGCTCACTGCAACCTCCGCATCCCAGGTTCAAGCGATTCTCCTGCCTCAACCACCCAAGTAGCTGGGATTACAGGTGCACACCACCACATCTCGCTAAGTTTTATATTTTTAGTAGAGATGGGATTTTGCCATATTGGCCAGGCTGGTCTAGAACTCCTGACTTGAGATGATCCACCTGCCTTGGCCTCCCAAAGTGCTGGGATTACAGGCATGAGCCACCACACCCAGCCAGCACCTCAACTCTTAACCACTATGTCTACTAGATATAATTCATTTTTCATATTTTTGTAAAGAATTGCATTCTTCCTAAAGCATAGGGTATTGATTTCAGAGCAGACAAATGTGGGGAACAGAGGTTTCCTCTTTCCATGGTGGATTTAAATGCACGGCTCCCTGAGCTTGGTTGTAGGTGTGGACAAGATTTGCTATTAATAACTATTTATTGAGTAAGGAACCAAATAAATAACTATTTATTGAGTAGCCACTATAATGCCAGATACCATTTGAAGTGTGAGAGAAAGAACAGGCAATCAAATAGGCAAAGTCCCAGTTATGGAGTTTACATTCTAGCAAACTCTAGAAGAGTCAGTTGATGCTTTGTCCAGTCATGATGACTGCTGTAGAGATAAGAGACATAGTGAGAGTACAGAGGAGAGACAGAGCTGCTATATTACACAGACAGGTCAAGGGAAGTCTTATTAACTAGATGTTTGAGCAGTGTGGCATAAGAAATATATGTTTGGTCTTTGTCCTTGTTCCTGGTATACAGCTCCTAAAACTGTCCTGAGTGATGGGAGTCACTGGGACATTGGAATGTCCTGAGTGATAGGAGTATCTTATGTTATTCACAACACACCCTTTTCAACCATACCTGAGTTTACGCTAATGAGTTGACTCTGGTGGGCCCCTAGATAGCTTCGGGATGGGGACTGGTTACCAAAGGATCCAACCAGGCCACTAATGGAACTTTCAGCACATCCTCCCACCTTTGTGGAGGTAAAAGGATTATGATTTAATCAATCATGCCTAACTAATGAATTCTCCACAAAAAACCCCAAATGACCAAGTTCAAAGAATTCCTGGGTAAGTGAACACACCGATGGGCTGAAAAGGTGGGGCCTTAGAGAGGGCAGCATGGAAGCTCCACGCCCTCCCTCCATACCTTGTTCTATGCATCTCTCCCATTTGGCAATTCCTAAGTTGTTATCATTTATAATAACCTGGTAGCTGTGAGTAAAGTGCTTTTCTGAGTTCTATGAGTCCTTCTAGCAGATTATTGAAACTGAAAAGGGGGTCATAGGAACTCTTGATTTGTATCCACGTTAGACAGAAGAGTGTGGGCCTAGGGACGCAGTATTTGTGACTGGCATCTGAAGTGAGGGGCAGTCTTGTGAGACTGAACTCTAAAACCTGTGGCTCTGATACTAACTCCAGGTGGTGAGCGTCAGAGTCGAACTAAATTGTAGGACACCCACTTGATGACTAGAGAGCCAAAGAAATGGCACACTCAAAGAAATGTGAAGTGTTTCCCTCACACCAGCCAGGTGTGTGGCACCCATACATTTGGTGCCAGAAGTGTTGTAAGTAAAAGCAGCTCCAGCAGAGACCCGAAGGAAATGAAGGAGAAAATGTGCAGGCATCTGGGAGAAGAAAATTGCGTGCAGAGCAAAAGCAAGCATGAAAACCTCGAGGTGCAATTTTGCCTAGCGTGTTTGAGAGACAGAGGGGGGCCGATGTATCTGGAGGAGCAGGTTGAGCTAGAAAATGAGTGGTAAAGTAGGAGATGAGAGAGTTAGTGGAGACTTTGGTGCCTACTCTGAGATAAGAAGAAATCATGGGAGAAGGCTGGGCAAAGGAATGAAGGACTAATTTTCTCTGCCTTAAGTTTTGTTTTGTTTTGTTTTTAAATCTGGCTGCTGAGTGAAAAATCAACTACAGAGAGATAAGAGTGGACACATGGAATAAATCAGGTAACTATTATAATAATCTAGGCAAGAGATGATGGTGGTAGCATTAGAGGTAGTGAAACGTGGTTACGGTATATTTTGATGATAGAGGTGACAAATTTGAGAGTTATCACAGTATAGATGTTATGTAATCCATAAAAGTGCTGAGATCACCTAAGGAGTGAAGCTTGGTAGAAAAAAAATGTCAAGGATAAAGACCTGAGAAACTTCCATGTTTAGAGGTGGGGGAACATGGGAGGAACCTGCAAATGAGACTAAGAAGGAGTACCCGCCAGGCACAATGGCTCACCCCTGTAATCCCAGCACTTTGGGAGACAAGGTAGGCAGATCACCTGAGGTTAGGAGTTCAAGACCAGCCTGGCCAACATGGTGAAACTCTGTCTCTCTTAAAAAAAAAAAAAAAAAAAAAAAAGGTGTAGCCAGGAAGGAAAGGAAACTCAAGAGAGTGGCATCATGGAAGTCAAGTAAATCAAGTGTGCTGTATGGAGGGGGAGTGGGTAGTTATGCTGCATAGTGTCAAAGTCAAGGATTGAGAACTGATCATTGGATTCAGCAACATGGAGGTGACTGGTGACCTTCACAAATGCTGCTTTGGTATGGTGTAGGGCATGAAGGCCTGACTGGAATGGCTTTAAGAGAAAATTGAGTTATGCTTAGATATGCTTTCACATGAGGGTGTCATTGAAGTGGAAATGGAATCTGCTTTTACACTCCTCAGAGGCTGGCATTTTGTCCCTACAAAACCAGAGCTTATTTAGAAGCAGCAAATAAGAAAGTGCAACCTTTGAACTTGGGAACAGTATTAAAGTTATCATCTAGGCCTTGAAATATTAGAGTCACAGATCTTGCTCCAGGAAATAAAATACACCAGTTGCTGAGTATATTCTGGTCCTAAGACAACACCTAAAGTATCTTTTATATATTGACCCAGGGAATATATCCTCACAGCCTACCTTGACAACAAAACATAGCATGTTTAAAAGTTTGTACTCGGCTGGGCAAGGTGGCTGACGCCTGTAATCTCAGCACTTTGGGAGGCTGAGGCGGGAGGGTCACGAAGTCAAGAGATCGAGACCATCCTGGCCAACATGATGAATCCCCGTCTCTACTAAAAATATAAAAATTAGCTGGGTGTGGTGGCACATGCCTGTAGTCCCAGCTACTTGGGAGGCTGAGGCAGGAGAATTGCTTGAACCTGGGAGGTAGAGGTTGCCGTGAGCCGAGATGGCGCCATTGCACTCCAGCTGGCACCTGGTGACAAAACGAGACTCTGTCTCAAAAAAAAAAGAGTTTGTACTCTTTGGGGACAAAATTTCTCTCTCTGATTAAAATTTCTTCATAGTTCATAATCCCTTTCATTTGTCAGTGTACCATCTGCTTAATATCTGCTGTGGCGCTGTGAACATTGGGCTAGAATATTGTAGAACTGAATTCTAATCTCTACTCTGTTACTAATTTGTTGTGTAAAAATAGTTTGTTTTGTAAAAATGATATTGTTACATTTCTGGATACCTCAATATTTCCATCTAGTTTGGCTAAACAATTTCTATATTTTGTTTTAAATCTCACATCCTCTGATTCTTTCTAAACCATAAAGTTTCCCAAGTTCCTAACTTATCTCAGCCTTCTTTTATTTATGTTAACTACAGATGCCTCTTATAAGAGGACTAAGGGATATTTTGCAACCATTTGATCATTTTTGTAAATCTTCTATTACTTTAAGTAGCTATAAATTGTGGAGGACAACACTCAATCTTGATTTCTCAACAACTCAGGACTGAAATAAGTCAGGAAAAGGAAGTTAAATACCTTATGTTCTCATTCATATAGGAAAGCTAAAAACCATTGATCTCATGGAAGCAAAAAGTAGAACAGAGGATACTAGAGGCTGGGAAGGTTAGGAGGATAAGAGGGGTAGGGAGAGATTTGTTAAAAGATATAAAATTATGGTCAGATAGCAGAAATAAGTTCCAGTGTTCCTGTAGTCATCACTGTAGGATGACTATAATAAATGTATAGTTTCAAATAGCTTGAAGGAGAATATTGAATGTTCCCACCACAAAGAATTGATCAATATTTGAGATGATGGGTATGCTAATTACACTGATCTGATCACTACATGTTATATGTATCCAAACGTGGCAAGGTGGCCCACAAATATGTGCAATTATTATGTGTTAATTAAAAAAATACCAAAAGGAAAAAAACAAAAACAAAACCCACCCAGGACTGAGCAACTGCATGGTAACTAAGACCTGAATTTCTGGCACCTCTGGAACTGAAATGTTGCTGTCCAGTGCTCTGGGACTGGTTGCCTTCTTTGAGCTCTTTGAGTGTTAGAGTCAGTGAAGTCTTAGGCACTCATGGCTGGCTTTGTGCCCTTGATCAAGGTAATTAACTCTTGTACTTTGACTTCTGAATGAAAAGAACACTGTTATCATGTATATTGAGAGAACACATGTGATAGTCTTTGCAACTTACCTGAGTGTGGCTACTCTTATCTACTTACCTGATAGACAGACTATTTGTAGTTATTGGGCAATATTCACTAAATTCAGATTTTGATATGCAAAAATAGGCAGAGAGGTTCTCTTAACTCAGGACTTTATGGAAACAACAGAGCAGTTACATGAAAGTCAAACACACTATCAAGAATGAAAAACCTGCTAAAATTGTCTTTAATTCTGCATACCATGCAGTGGATTCAGAAATCAACTCTTAATTACCCCGTACTTTAACCCTGTGATCAGGAGAATTATCTCTGTTTTGGGGTGGCCTGCAATAAATTATTTTTCTTTAAGAGATGAGGTCTTGCTCTTTCATTCAGGCTGGAGTACAGTGATTCAATCGTAGTTCACTGAGGCCTCCATCTCCTGGGCTCAAGCAATTCTCCTACCTCAGCCTCCCAAGTAGTCAGAACTATAGGTATACACCACCACCCCCAGCTAACTTTTTATTTTTATTTTTTTAGAAACAGTTTCTCACTATTGTCAGGCTTGTCTTGAACTCCTGGCCTTAAGTGATCCTCCCACCTCAGCCAGGAAAAGTGTTGGGGTTATAGGCATGAGCCACCACACCCAGCCTAGACAGATTTAAAATATACTTTAAGCACTAAATCTTACCATTACATCGCTAAACAGCTTTGACTCCCTGTAGTGCAGACTGGAAACTTACTGGCTATGTGTCTACACAGGCTGTAGCCTACTCTCTTTCCAAGTGTCCTCTTTCTATACTTTGCATTCTCTCTTACACCTTTCAAAAGGCAAGAGGCATTTTAAATGTTGGATGGGAGGAGAATTCAATCATTCAATCTCATTTGGGGTTCCCTACAACGAATGGAAATGTGGACTACGTGGTACATGCTGTGTCGCATCATTAATCATTTATTTTGCTTCTTTTGTAATAGGGGAGGGAGTAGCAGAGTGGATGACAATGCCTACTTACACCACTTCTATCTTCTCTTTCATCTCTCTGCTACCATGTGAGCCCCTTAGGGAAGGATAGTGCCTTTCACTTCTGCATGTCTGTTGTCTAGGTCAGGACCTAGCTCACATGAGAGACATAGTCAATAGCTGTTGGAATGAATAGCTGCTTTGAATTTACTGTCCTTTCCTTGAAGTACAGTACAGGGTGTCATAGCACAGTGGGATCACTGATAAAGGACAACTCTCAGGGTTATCCAGGCTCTAGGCAATTCAAGAGGTCGTGGTTTCCCAAAGATTTGTAGGCTGAGTAGAAATTTTTACTCTGTGAACAGAGGACCCCAATTCTGGTCCACAGACAGGCACTGGTCATGAGTCCACTCTGAAATAAAACAAAAATGGACAATATAGTGAGTTTTTAAATAAAGCTAAATTTATGTTTTCAATCTGAGTTTATGGCTATTCTGATTTTTGTTTTTCATGTCTTGCTGCACTGAAATAACCTTCTTTTAGAATTATGGTAAAGATAAATGGCAGATGTTTCTCTTAATGTTTGTATTGGGGGAAAGCATTGTTACCTTACATTGCCTCTCCGTTTCACTTAGTTTCATTTTGACACTTTTCTGCCCCATGTAATTTTTCTCGGAAGCAGTGTTGTAACAGTTATCTATAATGAGAAATGAACCGTTTTGAAAATCTGATCTGAAATTTTAGAACCTTTTCTCCAGAGAAACCCATATATGTATATACACACACAACCTTTTACCGCAATGTTGGAAGAGCCACAGGCCTCTTCAAGATCACAGGCCTTTTCAAGAGAAAAGAAGAGGGAAAGAGATGGGAAGGGAAGAAAGAGAAGTGGAAGGGGAAAGAAAAGATCCATGTTCTTAAAGACCTGGGCCATATCTCATTCATCTTCTGAATTTCCAAAAGTTACCACAGGCTCTCAAAAATAATAGCAGTTAAACTAAAATGGATTTTTAAAGGGTCCAACAAGCCCAAACTAAGAATTCCTGGACCAGAAGAATCAACAGCCTTATAGTGAGAAAATCACTTTTTAAAATTCATTTGCTTATTAATGAAATATTGAATGTAAAAAGAAGTTTTCTCTCACTACCTTTTAGGACCATTAAAAGTCCAGGGAAACAAGGCTTGAGATCAGAGATTTAATAGCTATTTTGAAAATGCAAATGGCGCTCTGTCCCAAGCAGCTGATAGCAAGCATTTGAGCCAATGTTATGTGGGCATAGTGGGTACAGAAATCACTCTCCCCTTCGGCATTTTTTGCTGAGCATATGTTGTGACCCATCATCACCAACAGGGCTCTGCATCTCCCTGGCTGTCTGGGGGAGTCTTTTTGAAGGCATTTCAGCCATCTGTTTAGTGTTTCCTGTTCTCAAGAGTGCTTTGATGCCATGAGGAGATGTGACATGACATTTGGAATCTGGGCCCACATGTCACAATGCCAAGGGCAGGGACAGCCCTGGGTTGACTGACTGGTCTGTTGTGTAGAGATGAACATGTCAATCCAATCCCTCTGCCTGGGCAGTCATGCTGGCAGCTGGGCTGCTCACATTTAGAGGGAAGGGGGAATGAGAGGTCTTAGAGAACTTCAGAAGAGAAGGACTATGCCCCTCTGCTCATCTTCCTCTGGGAAAGCCTTGGGGTAGAAGTGAAGACTGCAAGCTGTAGCAATGAAATTGGCAGCAATCATAAGATCTCAGAATTGTGAAGATCATCAAATCCAGAATTTCTCACACTTCAGTTATTCAAACCCCATCATCATGATTTTTTCTTATTTGCATGCTACCAATAGTTGATTTTATAATTTCCTTAAATATTTGCTATAAATACAAAATAGATTAAAATAAAATAAAAACATACCAATCTTTTGAAATTCTAGGTAAGTACTATGGCCTGCAGAAGGCTCCAAACCTGATGCCTGCTAGTTCCTTGTTAAAATATGAAATCAGTAAGGGATAGAGGCTTGTTAAAGACACCAACTCAGACATTTCCTCAATGTGCTGGAAATACTGAAAGCAAAATCAAAAGTGAATTATCATCACTTTATGTGCTTAATATTAGTTAATGCCATGTCCAAGCATTCACTAAATTTGAACACATAAATCTGACCCAAGCTCCTTATTTAGGAGTTGAAGAAGCTTAGAGAATGGGAAAGATTTGTCCAAAGTAACCGTCATTCTGTATCCCTCCTTATACTCGTGCCATTTGCCAATTTTGCACCTTCTCCTGCTACAGGCAGATTGTAGGTGGCTGCATCTTGACTTTGAGACTTGCCGTGTGACTTGCTTTGGCCAACAGGATGCTAGCAGATGTGGTGCAAGCAGAGTCTTCAAATTTGTTGCAAAATTGGGCTTGTTTTCCTGTTCTTTACCATCACCATGAGAAGGACATGTCATGGCTAGCCTCTTGTTCTAAGAAGGGTAAGAGATATTTTGAGCTGACCTGGATCCAATCTGCAAAACAATTCGATATTGGACACCAGCCTGCTGACTTCCCCGTTTTAGTGCAGCATGTGGGGTGTGTGTGTGTGTGTGTGTGTGTGTGTGTGTGTGTGTGTGAGAGAGAGAGAGAGAGAGAGGGAGAGAGAGAGAGACAGACAGAGAAGTTGAGAGAGAAAGAGTTATATGTAGAAGAGTAGAGAAGGGAGGAGAGGGCAGAGAGAAAAGAAGAGGAGAAGAGATGGGAAGGGAAGAAAGAGAAGTGGAAGGGGAAAGAAAAGATCCATGTTCTTAAAGACCTGGGCCATATCTCATTCATCTTCTGAATTTCCAAAAGTTACCACAGGCTCTCAAAAATAATAGCAGTTAAACTAAAATGCTTTATATTTTTTTGTGACAGCTTTCAAGTTGGAGAAGTATTTACTGAGGACTCTGTTTTATGCCTAGGACTGAGCTAAATATACTTGGGAATAGGAAAGAAGTTGTTTGGGGGCTGTGGGGCATTACCAAGTATCTGGGTGACAAGGCCATACCTGCATAATGTGGCTTAACAGCAATTCAAAGCCACATTGTTCCTGTGCATACGTGACAAGTGCAGCCTTCCTCAAATATGACCGTGCCCCTTCTGCCACTTTGACTGTGCTGCTCCCTCAATCTACAGTGCAATCCTTCAACACCCCGTGGAGAGTTTAAGTTCTCCACAAACCTGATTTGTGGAGAGTTTCTTCCTTCCTTTCCTATTCTATTCCCTACAGACATTTCTATTCATGTCCTTTTTTGTTGTTGTTCTCTTTGCTATTGTTTCAGAGCATACAAAGGTCCCTGAACACATTTCAATGAGTTGCTCTTGTACACGATTGTTCAGAAACCCAGGAATCATCTTTCACATTTCCCCTCTATAATTGTTTCCTGCACAATCACCTGTAATTTACACACGGAGCCCATTTTGTTCCACCTCCTTCACCTCTACCATGGTCAATGTCCCTATCGTGTCTCACCTATTCCAGCTCCTAACTGATTTCTTAACATCACCTCTGCCTAGTCTATTCCCCAAAGAGTAGATGAAATAATCCCGTAAAATGTTAATCTGGCCATTTAACTCCTCTGCTGAAAACCACCTCAGTGGCATCCCACTGCAATTAGAAAAAACAAAATGAAACAATGCAGACTTCTTACTGTGGCCTAGATATAAAACTCTGCATGATGTGGGCACTACATAGGTCTATTTTGTAGATAAAACTAAGAAGGTTCCATACTCCAGAACTGTCAACAATTTCAAGCCTATCATCATGCCAAAATCATTATAACAACCATCATAGTTACCATTTACTGAGTGTATACTATAATATGCACATAATTAAGCTCTTCACACATATTAACTTATTTGATGGTCACAACAGTTCCATGAACTAGGTACTATTATAATCCCAGTTTTGCATGTAAGGAAACTGAGGCACAGTATATTAAGCAACTCCCCTAAGGCCACATAGCTTGAAAATAACAAAACCGGGGTTAGATCCCAGACAATATGGCTCTCTTTACCACTATTGGACCATGCAGTGACCCCTGAAATTGACAAAAAGGAAGAAATATGATGAAACTGCCACCTGCTTGTCTATAACTATCATTTTCCTGGCTAGGTATCAGGCTATCTGTATCCTTTAACAGCTTAAGACGGGATTCTTTCTTCCCCCTCCAGAGATACTGAACGTAATAGCAACAACAACAATTAGGAATCAACTGCTTAAATTGATAATGTAGCTGAAGAGCTGAGGTGATCTTCTTCCAAAGAGGTAATTACAAGAACCCAGTGAGGATGGAAAGCATTTCACAGAAAATGGAATATGAGCAATCGTAACAGAAATGTCAAAAGGATAATGTGTTTTGGGAATGTTTATTGCAAACAGACCAAAATAGGTTCAATTACTCATTGCAGCCTGTATATTTCTTTCTTTGTTGGGTGGCAGACACTCAGGTGTTCTGTTTTTCAAAAAATAAAAATAAAAACTATTTTCCAGGATGCCCTGGTTGTATTTTTAGCTTTGAAATTTTGATTCTGAATTTCTATGGCCTATTAAAAAATGCCAATGCAGCCTTGAAATATGAAGAAGAATGACAAAAGCTGGTGAGCATGATGAATCCACTGGACTTCCTATATCATCTGTTCTTTGCACTCCTCCTCCTCCAGTCCTTGAACTTTCTGAATGCCTCATCTGTGATTCTGGGCACTGTGAAAGTAGAATCCATATCCAACACATGTCCCTATATGGTAAAATGAAAATAATCATCACTTCTCTGTTGTTGCCCCTGCAGGAGAGATTTTTTTAAGTGTACCTTGACTACTTCTTCTTCAGGTTAGGCCCTTTGGAGTGGAAAACATCATGGGCTTTGGAGAAAACTGAGTTTTAAATCTTAACAATAGTGTGACTTTGTACAAACCCCTTATCCTCACTGAGCCTCAGTCTCTTCTGGTATCTAGTGGGAATGATGCTGCTGGCATCACAAGGCAGTTGTCATGGTTAAATTA
>PVKP010032884.1:0-25507 GCA_004027715.1 Plecturocebus donacophilus | reverse complement strand
TCTACAATGTGTACTCAATACATAAGTTTTACGAAAACAAATTTCTTCTTCCTTCTACAAATTATATGTCTCTAGTTCTGTTGTCCATGTGGACAGAGTTATCTTGCCCTCTTTGATTATGAATATTGTAGTTACATTTACAGACTACTGTTGATCTTCTGCCTGTCTGTTCAGAATCTCCTTTCTGGAAATATATTGGTTCTTGCTCTTCAATGTATTGATTTATTCTTTCTTGATAAGCTTTAATCTAGCTTTCATTGCAGTTTTTAAAATGACAAGATTTCTTTTTTAATTTCTTCTAAAAAAATGGGATGCATGTGCAGAACGTGCAGTTTTTTTACATAGGTATACGTGTGCCATGGTGGGCTGTGGCACCTACTGACCTATCCTCTAAGTTGCCTCCCGTCATCCCCCCCACACCTGCCAACAGACAGTAGTGTGTGTTTTTCTCTTCCCTGTGTCCATGTGTTCTAAATGTTGAACTCTCCCTTATGAGTGAGAACAAGTGGTGTTTGGTTTTCGGTTCCTGTTAGTTTTCTGGGAATGATGGCTTCCAGCTTCATCCATGTCCCTTTAAAGGACATGATCTCATTTCTTTTTGTGGCTGCATAGTATTCCATGGTGTATATGTGTCACATTGTCTTTTTCCTGTCTATCATTGATTGGCATTTGGGTTGGTTCCATGTAAAATGACAAGATTTCTATCAGAACTTGTTTCAATGTTTTCTGTCTTACCTGATAAGCCAAATTCCCAAAAACATTGTTGTCTCTTTCCTCTCCTAAGACCAACGTTCATTTCTAAATGTTATCCATGTTTCCCTATTTCTTCTTGCTTGAGTAGTCTTAAATATATATTTAAATAGTTTTAACTAGGCTATTTGTGAATATTTGGGGTATTTACTTTAGTAAATAATAACATATTATCTAATAACTATTTACCACTCTGTAGTTTACAATTAGGCCTCATGTAAAAATAAGTTTGCATAGCTACTAGAGTAGACTTAAAAAATGAGGAAATAAGATAGATTAAAATTAGGTTGAATTGAAATGATACTTGGTTAAACAAAAAGGAAACTATCTTATTACAAGCAAATTCTAGGCTCTATTGTAGAATACTGAACAAGAGCTGTGCTTTACTCACCATTGTCTTCTCAGTACCTAGCATAATGGATGGAGTTGTGGATCAACTACCTTCTCATTTTATAGATGAGATAATGTACAGTCATGTCATATGACTTGCTTAAGGTCAGAATTATTAATAGAGAAAGCCAATTCTGGACGTTAGGCTTCTGAAGTTTCAGCATGGTAGTCAGCTCTTAGTCTCAGCACACAAAGGAAAGATTATAATGTGAATCTTCTAGACCAAGTTTATATGTTCAGGACTATATTAATTCCCTCAGAACTGAAAGTAAGGCCTATTTATCTTACTGCTAAATAAATTAAACTTTTCTGGGAAGTTTCCATAGTTCATTAAATATTTTTTAAATATTTGTTAGCCCTGCCACAAATAAAATAGTACATAGGAACCTTTTTATTATGCAAATTTTTGATATAGTATGCAGTAAACTAAAATTCTAATCAATAAAAAGGAATTATACCATGAATCTGTTATTCGTTATAACATTACAAATTTCCTTAACCTTATACTATGCTGAAAACAATACACAATGCCTGCTTTCTTTCATACTGGAGAAAACTACTTCAATGTTTTGTAGGACTATATTAATCAACATCAAATATAAATTATATGGCCATGTAAAATAATTACTAAGAGGTGGAGTTAACAGAATGATGGATAGCAAGGGGTATATGCAGGCTTAAGTGTTGCAAATCTCCACAGCATATATGCTAGCCTAGCCCATATTCCCATAGCCTCCCATTCTTCCCCAGGCTCTTAGATGGCTATACCAGCTATAAATCTTTTTCCTAAATATACAAATTCTTTTAAAAAAATAATAAAAGCCCACCGTAATAACAGGCTTTTCTGTCTTAGTGTCATTTTGGTTGACAGCTAAGATCCAGGGGTGACATATGACAAGGTTTTCTCTGCTGGAGGTAATTGGTAAAAGATACCAGATTAGCCATTTCAGCCACAGAAGCACCTATGTAAATTACATATGTATATGACTCAGCATGGATCTACCTAGGTTGAATAACAATATAAACATCAGTTCATATCTGTCCCATATGATTTAGAGGGTGGTGAGGTGATAGGGAGGGAAAGGCAAAAAAGAGAGTTTGTTAGAGCTGCCATAACAAAGGGTCACAGACTGGGTGGCTTAAACTATAGAAATTTATTCTTCCACTGTCTCCAAGATCAAGGTGTAGGCTGGGTTGATTTTCCCTGAGGCCTCTCTCCTTGGCTCATAAAAGGCTCTATTCCTCTGGTATCTTCGTGTGGTCTTCCCTTCCAGTCTGTGTCCTAATCTCTTCTGATAAAAGCACAGCTATTTTTGGATTAGAGCCCAACTATATGATCTCATTTCACCTGAATTGCCTCTTTAAAGGCCCTATCTTCAAATTCAGTCACAGTGTAAAGTACTGGGAGTTAGGACTTCAACAAAGAAATTTTAGGAGGATGCAGTTCAGCAGATAAGACAAAGGTTATTAAAGGTCTTTGGATATTGATCCCTTTGAACCAAGTCACTTCATAGATTCTGGTAGCTTCCTGACACCAGGGAGGAGTTCTGCTCTGTTATGAAGATACAGGTTTCGTGGCAAGCGAGAATGAAGGACTATGAATGAAGGACTACTGAATGAAGGACTATGGTAGAATTCCGCCCCTCACCCAACTCCCACGTCATTCTAACAGGTTTATTCTTTAGCTGAAAGAAAATTGAAGAAAGTATTTTTCTGCTGGCTTGACTTGAATATTTTACTTTTGTTTTTCATCCCTACTTGGCAGTTTGTTTTCCACTTCCCCATACATCTTTACTTCTCTTTGTCTATCCTTGCCTTAGAGGAAACAGTAATTTCAAAATTATTTCCCCTTTTCATCTGTATGTCATCTCTGTAACAAGGGACCAAGGTTTTAATGAGCCTAGCATGGACACCTGCCTCCCACCAAGAGCGCACTCTGTAAATGCCTCATAGTCCTTCATGTTTTATACCATCCAGTAGTTCCCAATAATCTGCTGTTTTCATTTATCATTATCTATGTAAACCAGATTTTAACAGCCTTCATATATATAACTTTTAAAAGTTTTTTCATATGTCCTTAATGAAAAATGTAAATTACTGAGGATTTTGTAGATTAGTCCAAACGGAGAATTTGTCTCTCATGGCATAAAATTCCTCTCAACATTTCTTCTGAAATCAGTTCTGAGGCAATTGCGTGTTTCTCTCTTTTTTAATCTCCTCCTCTCTTTTCTTCTCCCTCTCTACTTTTCCCTTTCTTGCTGCTCCTCCTTGGTCCATTTCTCTGATCCAGAAAGACCATTCATCCACAATGTTTAAAGACAAATTTAGCATTGTTGTGATAATTCAAACTATAGCCCTATTCCTGTAGCTCAAATGATTCCAAACTTGCAAATACCTACCCACATCTATTACCCTACTTAGAAAACAAAATATTCTCCATGTGCCCACATTTCACTCTCCTTCAAGTCAGAAGGGAATTACAAATAGAAAAATAATGTTTTGTCTTATAAACCATGTTACACAAATGATTTATTTCTGTAATTCCAATTACATGCTATAAATCTTTTTGGATATCTTTCTAACACTATTTTTATTTTTATTACATTTCAATAAAGATTTCAGAGAGACTTCCTTCTGCTACTTTCCTTAAGTTGTAAATTCCAAAATGCTATGAATCTCTATACACCTATGCACTTAACTCAGCATATATCCAAATTCATGGCTTTGTTGAAATTATTTGTACGCCTCTCAAACCTGTCTTTAATCTTCTTTTATTTGAAAACATTTAGAACTAGTGGAATAATGCACTGTGATTACTTTATCCCTTTTGATTCTCAGGTATTATCTTCAGATTATTTCTGCCTCATTATTTCATCATTCTCCAGAAAGATGTGGCAGCCTTATATAAATCTCTAAAATAGGAATTTCTAAAGCCTCTTGCTGTACCATCTAAACCCAGATGAGGAAAATTATTTTTGCTAACACCCTAAAGGAACAAATATGCTTTGTACACTAAATCTGCAAAGAAAAACAGCATCTTAAAAGAAACGAGAACAACACGGAAAATAGTAATTGTATACCTAAAGGGAATAGAAACTCAAATATTAATTAAAAGAAACAACAAGTCCTTCAGTGTTACCCATGCGAATTAGAAGTCAGAAGATCAAGTGTGAAATAATTTCTTCCTATAAATAGTTTCTCATTAGAAATTAAAAACTGATGAGTGGTGATCACAAGTTGATATGCCATAGTTAAACTAGCTTGAACAAGATAGTGTGTTTTACTTTAAAACAAGTTATCCTGGAGAACTAGAAGTCATTGTTTTATTTAAATTACTCAGAATATAAGCCAGGTCTCTATCATCCCAACACGAGTCTACATTCTAGATTCATGAAATCTGTGAGATTTCATGGAGCATCTCCTAGAAAATTTCATTACCAAGAAAAAATTTTTGCCAGGAAGGACTCTGCGTAGAGACCTCTGAATCCAGTACTGTGAGGCAATAAATAAATAAACTTACATTTATTTAGGGATCACCTGCAATACATTGAATAGGAGACCCTATCCCTTAAAATTTAGTTTCTGTTGCTCTCCAGTCTTCCTATAAGACTGCCTAAATCTTAGGCAGTCTTGGGCAAGTGAGTCTAAAATAAAGGATTTAACCCACACCTTCCTTAAGTCCCATAGCCTAAAATGGGATACATAGTTCAGATACATTTTGCTACAGTCAAGTTATCAAATTTTTAATATATATGGCACAAAGGTGACTGGCTGTTATAGTCTATGATTACAAGCCAAAACAATTTTGGCATAAAATAAGAAGAAAACTATTTTCTAGCACATGAAGTTGTTAATTTAAAAAAGAAACTTTAAGGGAAAATCCTAGGATATCTGTCTTTGAATGATTTAACAGCATAGATCAGATTGTTATCTCTCCAAAACATATAGCTTTGCAAATACATTTTGATCCAACTAAATTATATTTTAATTTAAATATTATATCATTTAAATCTATAATAAATTTAAATAATACAATATTTAAATTTATACATTATTTAAAATACATTAGGTAGGTATACTCCAGTTAGAGAACAGGTAGATCCAGGAAACGACCTCATGGAGTTTTCATCTTTCAAATTTTGCCCTCTGATTTATTTTGATTTGAATTTTAATACGCATTTTATTTATTTATTTGAAATGTAGTTTCTTAAAATTGGGTAAATGCCCTTATCCAACCAAGCTGACATTGGTTTCCTCTGGGTCTAATAGCTGCTTGTTACTGTGCTCTGTAACTCCACAGCCATGCCGTTCTTCTCTGGCACCTGAATAATTCCCAGCATTGAATTTTAGATTCTCTTTTATGTAGGGGTTGGAGGTTTAATTGGTCACATATTTTTGACTAGACTCACTCTGAACACCTCATCAAGCTTCTGCCATCTTTCTCTGGTTTCTGTCTTTTCATGTCCTTCATCAACTCATTACCAATATTCTGTATCTTTGGCACTTGCTTCTCAAGAGTAGTCCCCCATCAATGAACCCATCTATCTTCTGAACCATGACTGGTTTAACTTCATTATGTTCTCCCTCAAAATGTAAGTGTGCTCATATCTCTTTGTCTGTTCCTCTTGCAAATCTTTTACTCCTCTGACTAATTCTCTGTGGCTTCCAACATACCATTCCACTGAAACTATCCTTGCCAAAGTTACCTCTGATTTCTTTGTTCCTAAATTCATTGAATGTGTTCCATCCTTGACCAGATTGAATGAACAGACAGCCTTTGATCATTCCCCAGTTGAGAAGTCTCCCTGTCCATGCCATAGGCTTCTTTCTTTCTTCAGGCCATTCCTCTTCAGTAGACTTTTTTTTTGTTACTGTACCTTATTTGGGAAGCTTGTTTTTATTATTATTGTTATTATTATTATTATACTTTAAGTTCTGTGGTACATGTGGAGAATGTACAGGTTTGTTACATAAGTATATACGTGCCATGGCGGTTTGCTGCACCCATGAACCCATCATTTACATTAAGTATTTCTCCTAATGCTATAATTCTTCTAGCCCATGAAAAGATTATAAATCAGTAGACTCTTTTGGTTTTTCTTCCTCTAATAACTATTTAAATACTACTCTTTACCTAAAGTCCCATTCTTTATTAGCTTTCATTTAGGATCTCATTTGGATAATCTCATTTCCCAGGATATCAACACCCTTACAAACTACCTTCAAATCTATATTTGTATTATGGTCATATCTAGATTTCTCTAGGTTTAGGCCCTGAACTTGAGATTAAAATTTTATTAACCATCTCTCACTCCAACCCTATGTGTAGTAGACACTTAATAAGCTGGGAAAATTCATTATCATTTTTGCTCTGAAATCCTTTTTTTCCATTTTATAGAATATTCTTAATATCCACACAGTAGTCCAGATAAAAAGTCTGGAAATAATCTGTAACTTCTCCCTTTCCTTAATCAATGTTCAAACAATGATAAGGCCTTTCAAACTAACTCTAAATATACCCAAACAGTTATTTTCTTCTTTCCTAAGCCTCTTCTTCATTCTTGTTTAGAACTACATAATTATTTGTGTGGATTTATAAAAAGCCTCCTGCGTCTTATATTCCACTCAAATTAAGTCCATTCTATACTGCCTTCAAAGTATCTCTCTAATACCCTTATTAAAATTCTTTAATGGTTTTTCTGGCCTGTAAACACATACTGGCCCTCTCTATTCTCACCTCTATCTGTATCTTCCAGCTTCTTCATCAGCATACCTTGCAGTGCATGGTACATCTCATTCAGTGAAACCATTCATAGTACTAGAAGGAGGCATGAGTTTTTGTTACCTTATTTTCTGTGATCAGGAGACTCTTCCCCACTTTTCCCCACTGCTTTTCAGTTGCTCTCATCACAGACACTTATTCCTCCAGAAGGACTCTTCAATACTTCCACTTCCTCAGTGTTTCACACTGAGCTTCCGCAATACCAAATGGCAAACTCTAGCATGTGGCTTACAACATTATAAAAGTAATGTTCACTTGCTTAGCTATTTGTTCCAACAAACTTTACAAAACTGAAGAGCAGGGTTTATGTCTTAGCATTAGACATTCAACAACTCACAAGGTGCATAGCATAATTCAGGAATGGTATAAATGCTTATAAGATTAATGAA
This sequence comes from Plecturocebus donacophilus, assembly GCA_004027715.1. Taxonomy (NCBI): domain Eukaryota; kingdom Metazoa; phylum Chordata; class Mammalia; order Primates; family Pitheciidae; genus Plecturocebus; species Plecturocebus donacophilus. The sequence continues at coordinate 18,196 of PVKP010032884.1, read as the reverse complement.
TGAATCTGTTTCCTTGGAATCTTTCTTTTTCTTTTTTAAAGTTCAACTTTTATTTTAGAGACAGGAGTACATGTGTAGATTTGTTTTATGGGAATATTGTGTGATGCTGAGGTTTGGAGTATGACTCCCTGTCACCCAGGTGGGAGCATAGTACTCAATGGGTAGTTTTTAAAATCCAACCCCTACCCTCCAGTAGTCCACAATGTAATGTTCCCATATTTATGCCCATGTGTGCTCAATGTTTAGCTCCTACTTATAAGCAAGAACATATGTATTTGGTTTTCTGTTCCTTCATTGGTTTGTTTAGGATAATGAACTCTGGGATTATCCATGTCCCTGCAAAGGACATGATTTCCTTCTTTTTTATAGCTGCATAGTATCTCAAGGTGTATATGGGCATTTTTAAAATTCATTCTACCATTGATGGTCACCTGGGTTGATTACATATCTTTGCTATTGTGAATAGTGCAGTGATGAATATATGTGTCTTTTAGGTAGAATGATTTATTTTCTTTAGGGTATATACCCAGTAATAGGAATGCTAAGTTGAATGGTAGGTCTATTTTAAGTTCTTTGAGAAATCTCCAGACTGATTTTCACAGTGGTCACACTAATTTATGTTCCCACCAATAATGTATAAGCCCACCATCAGTGTACCTTTTTCTCTACAACCTCACCAGCATCTGTTGTTTTTTTATTGTTTAATAAAAGCCCTTCTAACTGGCTTAAGATGATATCTCATTGTGGCTTTGATTTGTATTTCTCTGATGACTAGTAATATTGAGCATTTTTTATGTTTGCTGACCACTTGTAAGTCTTCTTTTGAAAAGTGTCTGTTTATGTCCTTTGCCCATTTTTTAAATGAGGTTTCTTTTTTTGCTTGTTGATTTAAGTTTCCTATAAATTCTAGATATTAGACCTTTGTCAGGTACATAGTTGTGAATGGCCTCCATTCTGTGAAATGTCTGTTTGCTCTGCTGATTGTTTTTGTTTTTGTTTGCTGTGCAAAACTTCTTTAGTTTAAATAGGTCCCACTTCTCAATTTTTGTTTTTGTTACCTTTGGAGACATTCCTGGAATACAAGGCTGTTTCAACATATGCAAGTTGATAAATGTGATTCACACATAATCAGAATCAATAGCACAAATCATATGGTCATGTCAATAAATGCACAAAAAGCTTTTGAAAATATCAAAGCTTTCTTCATGATAAAAACCTTCAACATACTAGGCATCAAAGGAATATACCTCAAAATAATATGAGGCATCTATACAGACCCACAATCAACATCATACTGAATGGGCAAAAGCTCAAACCATTCCCTTTGAGAACTGAAACAAGACAAGGATGCCCACTCTCACCACTACTATTCAACATAGTACTAGATGTCTCAGCCAGAGCAGTCAGACAAAAGAAGGAAATAAAAGGCATCTAAATAGTGGCTGGGTTTGGTGGGTCATGGCTGTAATCCAAGAACTTTGGGAGGCTGAGGTTGGCAAATCACTTGAGGTCAGAAGTTCAAGGCCAGCCTGGCCAACAAAGTGAAACCCATTCTCTACTAAAAATACAAAAATTAGCTGGGCATGGTGGCAGGTGCCTGAAATCCTAGCTACTTGGGAGGCTGAGGCAGGAGGATTGCTTCAAGCCTGAGGGCAGAGATTTCAGTGTGTCAAGAATGCACCACTGAACTCCAGCCTGGGTGACAGAGTGAGACTCTGTCAGAAAGAAAAGAAAGAAAGGGAGAAAGAAAGGAAGGAAGGAAGGAAGGAAGGAAGGAAGGGAGGGAGGGAGGGAAGAAAGAAAGGAAGAAAGAAAAAAAAATAAATAAATAAAGAGAAAGAAAGAAAGAAAAGGCATCTAAATAGGAAGAGAGGAAGTCACACTATCTCTCTTCACAGATGATATAATTGTATACCTAGAAAACCCTGTAGTCTCTGTTCAAAGGCTCCTAAAATTGATAAACACTTTCAGCAAGTTTCAGAGAAAGAAATGAAAATCATCCAAATAGGAAAAGAAGTCAAACTCTCTCTCTTTGGAGATAATATTATTTTATACATGAAATATCCTAAAGACTCTGCCAAAAGGCTCCTAGAATTTATAAACAACTTCAGTAAAATCTCAGGATACAAAACTAACACGCAAAAATCAATAGCATTTCTATATACCAGCAACATCCAGGCTGAGAGAAATCAAAAGTACAATCTCACTTAAAATAGCCACAAAAAAAGAAAATGCCTTGAAATACAACAGATCAAGAAGGTGAAAGATCGCTACAAGCAGAACAACAAAATACTGCTGAAAGTAATCAGAGAAAACACAAATAAATAAAAAGCATCTCATGCTCATGGATTGGAAGAATTGATATCATAAAAATGGTCATACTTCCCAAAGCAATTTACAGATCCAGTGCTATTCCAATCAAACTACCAATGTCATTCTTCATAGAACTTGAAAAACTACTCTAAAATTCATATGGAACCAAAATAAAGTTCAAGTTACCAAAGCAATCCTAAGCAAAAAGAACAAATCCAGAGTCATCACACTATCCAACTTCAAACTATTCAGTAAAGCCACAGTAAACAAAATAGCTTGGTACTGGTACAAAAACAGACACCTGGACCAATGGAACAGAATAGAAAACTCAAAAATAAAGCCACACACCTACAACCAACCATCTGAGCTTTGACAAGACTGACAGAAACACTCCATGGAGAAAGGATTCCCTAATCAGCAAATGGTGTTGGGACAGTTATCTAGCCATATGCAGAAGATTGAAGCTGAACTCCTACCTTTCACCAGATAACAAAAATTAACTCAACATGAATTAAAGCTTTCGGTGTAGGACCTCAAATTATAAACATTGTGGAAGACAATCTAGGAAGTGCTCTTCTCAACACTGGCCTCGGCAAATAATTTATGGCTACGTTTCCAAAAGCAATTGTAACAAAAATAGAATTTTTTTTTCTGATAGCCAAATGCCCTCAAAGGAAGACTAAAAGCCAATGAAAAAAATTATTTTCCCTAAACTCATAGACACTGAATTTGTAGGATATTTTATGATTTTTCTCCCCTCGATTTTATTTTCTTTACCTGCAAGCATTACAGCATCTGGGGATATCCTTCTGTCTCCTAATCACCTTCCTCTGGGTGCCTGATAAACACAGGTTCTTTCAAAATGATACTAGTTAAGTTCATTCCTCTATTTGAGTCATTACTTAAGAAATAATTGTTTGCTATACATTTTCTTGCTTGTTTATTGTAAACCATGATTCAAATGTATTATGGTCTTCTAATATTTTTGACTCAATTAAACATTAAATGATAATGAATCATTTTGGCTTGCCAAGTCTAGTTTTCACTGTTGATAAGGCAGCATACAGCAATTCTCATGTTTATGTGTTGCTAAAAAAAAATAGACTCTGACCAGAAACAGCAGCAATTGATGGGAACTTAAGACTTTAATGATTTTGCTTAGAAGTCTCCCCAAATTAATTTTTTTTCTTGTAATGATGAAAACAAAAGGAATGTTTTATTCTAGAGCTATAGTCTTGGAAAAAGATTTGAGATAGTAACAAAATGAATCAAGTATTATCAAGTACTTTTTATCAAGTATTTACATAATCAGTATTAAAATGAAATGTTTTGTAAAGATATTATTCTAAGATTTCCATTTTGTTTTCTCTTTCTTTAAATACTTTTTATATTGCTCCTAAAATTCTATATTTTTTTAACTCATTATAACTACCTTTTTCTATAGATAACTTAATATGTGTATCATACTTATTGAAAGGTCTTCCCTGCTAATTGTGAAATATGTTTGCTCATTTCTTTTCTTGACTATAGATTACATTTTTCTATTTCTTCACATCTCATAATTTTTTGTTGCTCACTGGACATCATGAAGTAGCATGTTAAGACTCTGGATAATATTATCTTCATCTGAAAAATTCTATGCTTTCTTCTGTAAGTCAATTAAAATTATTGGTGGGTCATCTCAGATTTGTGGAGATTTGGGTTTTCTCATTTTTTTTTTAATTTAATATTATTTTGAAATAGGGTCTTGCTCTGTTTACCAGGCAGGAGTGCAGTGGCATGATCATGGCTCACTGGAACCTCGACCTCCTGGGCTTAATCAACACACCCACCTCAGCCTCCCGAGTAGCTGGGAACTCAGGCACATGCCACCATGCCTGGCTAATTTTTGTATTTTTTGGTAGGGACAGGGTTGTATCATGTTGCCCAGGGTTGTCTCAAACTCCTAGGCTGAAGCAGGTCTCAAAATCCTAGGCTTAAGCAATCTGTCTGCCTTGACCTCCCAAAGATCTAGGATTACAGGCATGAGCCACTGTCCTTGGCTAAGATTTGGTTTTATATTTTATTAGGAAAATATATTTTAGTTTTGCCCTTGATTCTAGGATTAATCTTTTAATCTTACGCATAGCATTTAAGCATACACCTGGGAAAATCTGGGTTTTTACTGAAACTCTCTACTTTGGTGGGACTCAAATGTTTACATACAAACACATACATACATATATATGTACAAGTATAATGTATATGTGTGTGTCTGTAGAGAGATATACAAGCTACTCTTTTCATATGTATAATACCATATATACTATATATTCCATATATTATGTATATACTCTATATGTACATATGTAGATACACATACACACATGCACATACACACATATGTACTCTTCCATTATTGGGAGCCAGAATCCCTAAAATTCTCATATTGGAAATATCTTTATAATATATCCTGTCTTTTGCTCATATCTTTTGTGCTGTGTAGTGACCCACAAACTTGTATTAATGTTTCACTTATATCTCTGCATTCTTCACTGTCCTATCTAGGAGTTTCTGCTAGCACAGGTCAATTTCTGACATTACTGACCTGTGTGAGTAATATTTAATTTTCTGAAACATCTGCAATTTTTCTGACATATTACAGGAAAGACTCGAATGAACTACTTTAAAATGTGTTTCTGGAATTGTCAAAGCAGAGGGTACTACTCTTAGAAAATATTTATTATCTAAAGGAGTAGACATATAGACAAGTTGTTTTGTTTTTATCTCAGAGAAAATTTATGAGCCAGTACAAATTGAAATCTTAAAGGCAAACAGAAAAATATACTGAGATTTCATGCCTTGGTTAATTTTATGCATTTAATATTACAGTTAATTTTAATGTTACAATTAATTAAATTGCCATTAGAGTCTGTGTGCATTTTTACTTTTTAAGAACATGTATTGTCTTTCCATTGTGAAATTTATATATATATATATTTTTTTTTTTTTAATTTTCTACTACAACTGAAACAAAAATCAAAAACAAGACATTTAGTCTTTTTCCTTCTCTGGTAATCATCATACTAGTTGTTTTGTTTTGTTTTCTATAGGAAAGCTATTCAAGAAATATCTATCATTTGTTATTTTGTGGAAATATGCTAGGTTGGAGAAGTAGTAAAGCTATTATAACTATCCAATGGTTATGCTTGTTATTTTTTCTTTCTTTTTTTTTTTTCTTGAGACGGAGTTTCACTCTTGTTACCCAGGCGGGAGTGCAATGGCGCGATCTTGGCTCACCACAACCTCCACCTCCTGGGTTCAAGCAATTCTCCTGTCTCAGCCTCCCGAGTAGCTGGGACTACAAACTGCGCCACCATGCCCAACAAATTTTTGTATTTTTAGTAGAAATGGGGTTTCACCATGTTGACCAGGATGGTCTCGATCTCTTGACCTCGTGATCCACCCACCTCAGCCTCCCAATGTGCTGGGATTATAGGCGTGAGCCACCGCATCCGGCCGCTTGTTATTTTTTAAGCTGCAATGAGAAATATGAATTTGATGCCACTTCCCCAAACCAATCCAACCTTTCCCTCTCTTTTTTTCTTTCTCTTTTCTTTCCCTCTCTCTCGCTTTCTCTCTCTCTCTCTCTCTCTCTCTCTCTCTCTCTCTCTCTCTCTCACACACACACACACACACACACACACACACACATACGATAGCAGGAAATATGGTAAAAGGAAGAGCTGCTTTAACTCCTACTAGCTGTATATTTGCTATTACGATATTTGACAGAAGTATTTTGCTCTCCAGTACTTAGTCTTCATGTTACCCACGGTCCTTCAGCCCACCGTCATGGTCTTCTCTTGCCTTTACAAATATATTCATAATCAACTTAGGTTCATTTAAAATTACTAATAATTTAAAATATGCTTATAAGTTAGCAAGATCATGAAAATGAAGTAAAAATGAGTATGTTACTGAATATTGAATATTGAATGAATATCAGTATGTTATGAGCTTGGCATTTACATTTTCATTTAATCTTCACAATCCTTGAGTGATGAGCCTTCTCATCTCTTCTTTACTAATAAGACTATTGTGTTCTTGGGAAAATTACTTAATCTTTCTAAGCATCATTATTCTTACTATAGCAAATATGCTGAGGGAGTCTAGATTTAAATCAAATTTTGTAACTCTAATACTCTTAACACTGCAGTACACTACTGTGCAAAGAAGACTGCCAGGTTTGACTGTAACTATTACATGAAAAGCATGACCTTAAACATACACCACTGGTCAACCATTTAATGATTCATTTAAAGTCTTTGCCTCAACATTAAATGGAACCAAGTTCATAAAACCCAGACCTTAGAATATCAAGGAAAACATTTCTCTCAGCACCACCTTAAATAAGTTGTATATTTTGTCTCTCTCCCAATATCACAGGCCAAATATTGAATGTGGTATTTTAACATAAATATTAAAACTAATATTAAAGGAAAAATGTTACTTTCTGGTAAACATCAATAGATAATTATTAACTCAAGGGAAAGTCTAGACAGTAATAGAACGAAACACATTTATAAATGAACATTTGAGAATATATCTTATCTTACATTTATTTTTGCTAAGGACTGAAATATATACCTCCAAAATTCGTATGTTAAAGCCATAACACCCAATATAACTGTATTTGTAAATGAGGTGTATAAGGAGATAAATAAGGACGACTGGGTGTGGTGGCTCATGCCTGTAATCACAGCACTTTGGGAGGCCGAGGCAGGTGGATCACCTGAGGTCAGGAGTTTGAGACCAGCCTGACCAACATGGCAAAACCCCATCTCCAATAAAAATACAAAAACTAGCCAGGCGTGGTGGTAGGCACCTGTAATCCCAACTACTCGGGAGGCTGAGGCAATAGAATCAGGAGGCAGAGGTTGCAGTGAGCTGAGATCATCCCAATCCACTCCAGCCTGGGTGACAGAGCGAGACTCTCTCTCAAAAGTAAATAAATAAATAAGGACATTAAAAATGGGGTCTGTATACAATAGAATGAGTATCCTTGTAAGAGGAGATGCCAGAGTGCTCACTTGTGTTCTCTTTCTCTCTCTCTCTCTCTTTCTCTCTCTCTCTCTCTGTCTTTCTCACTTTCTCTCTCCCCTTCTCCCCTCCCTCTCCTCCTGTGTGAAAAAATAAAAGAGGTAATGTGAGCACATAGTGAGATGGAAGCCACCTACAAGCTAGGAAGAACGCCTTCACCAGAATTTGACCATGCTGGCACCCTGGTCTTAGTCTCTCAACCTAGAGAACTGTGAGAAAATAAATGTCTATTGTTTAAGCCACCCAATCTATATTTTGTTAAAACAGTCTAAGCTAAGACAATTTGCATTTTATTACCAGCTATTACCATACAATACTAGCAGGGTGCAATGGCTCATGCCTATAACCCAGCACTTTGGAATGCTGAGGTGGGCAGATCACCTGAGATCAGGGGTTCAAGAACAACTTGGCCAAAATGTGAAACCTCGTCTTTACCAAAAATACAAAAAAAAAAGAAAAAGCCAGCCTTAGTAGCATGCACCTGTAATCCCAGCTACTCGGGAGGCTGAGACAGAATTGCTTGAACCTGAGAGGCAAAGGTTGCAGTGAGCCAAGATAGCACTATTGCACTCCACTCTGTGTGACAGAAGGAGACTCCATCTCAAAAAAATAATGATTAAAATTAAATAAATAAAATATTAGTTTTGGCAGCTTTCCCTAAGTGATGCTTAAAAGCATTATTTTAAATAATCTTCACACAACCTTATGAGGTAAACCTCATTTTACGTCTATGTGAGAAAGCTGAGGCTTACTCACACAGATATTTATTAGCAAGGTTGGAACTAGAATTCTTGTCACCTGGCTTTTAGTCCTTGTTTTTAATCACAACCCCTATGTTTTTATACTAAAAGATAAGCACTTTTCCTATATGAAGACTCATTTTTACCAGCACTGTCTATGACTGTTAAAATATAACTAGTATATTGGCCATTTTTGCACATTGCAAAACTATCTATATATTATTAATTAGATTTAAAATATAGAAAGAGACTCTAAAGAGAGACTATAACAGTCTTTCAGAAGCTCATATGATGTTTAAGTTGTTTTTTATCTAGGGCATCACAACTCCAAGCTATGTATGAGAATACCAGTCTTTCACTTTGGACCATTCATATTTATACATTCATTTATTCAAAAGAGGATTATCATGTGCTCTGGGTATTCTTCTAAGCACTGGAGAGAAAGAGAGATGCAAAATATCACTTCCTGGGCTGGGCACTGTGACTCACACCTGTAATCCCAGCACTTTGGGATGCAAGGTGGGCAGATCACCTGAGGTCAGGAGTTCAAGACCAACCTGGACAACATGGTGAGACCCCCATCTCTAATAAAAAACCCAAAAATTAGCTGATGTAGTGGTATACAACTGTAGTACCAGGTACTCAGAAGGCTGAGGTACAAGAATCACTTGATCCAGGGAGATGAAGGTTGCAGTGAGCCAAGAGCGAGCCACTGCACTCCAGCCTGGGTGACAGAGTGAAACTCTATCTCAAAAAACAACAACAACAAACAGAAACAGAACTCCATGGGATTTGCATTTAAACAGGGCAAAGATACCCCTTAAATAAACAAGAGAAGAACAAATTATACTGAAAAAGCTGAAGGAAATAAGCCGTGAAAAAGAATAATTGCAATGAGAGATGTCTTCAACTAGGGCAGTAGGAAATGATTGTTGGAGTGATATTCTAGCTGAGTTCCTATCGATGAGAACAAATAAAGCACACAAAGCATTAGGGGAAGAGCATTCTAGGCAAGAAAGACAACATAAGCAATGCCTGAAATAGGAAAGTAATTGATGTCTTTAAGGATCAGAAAGAAGTCAGGATACTGGAGCATGAAGAACCAACAGAAGTATGTAATGAGCGAGCCTGGAGAACATGGCAGCAAAATATAACAGAAGCTTTGAATGTTCTGTTTTATCTCAGATACAATAAGAAAAATATTTTAAGAGGAGGGCAATTTATTTTATGATTTTTTTAAAAGTTACTATAGCTGCAATTTGGAGACAGAGACCAATTAGATGTTTATTGCATTTGTTTAGGAGGGAGACAACAATGCTTTCTCAGAAGTTATAGTAGTCGAAATGACTAGGTAAAAAAATATATGAGAATAATTTTGATCTCTTGGTCAATAGGATTTGCCAAGAGATTGAATGGGTAGTGAAAATGAGGAAAAGCAAAGAAACAACCATGACTTATAAGTGTTTGCTTCTGGCAGTAAGGCAGATGATGGTGCCACTTACTGAGATGTGATGTTCACAATAAGAATGTAGCTTTTAGAGGGGGGAATAAAAATAAACTTTTTTTTATTGACCTTTTGCTCCAGAATCATCCTCCTCTACTTCGTGATGGCACATCCCTGTTAAAAAAAGAAATGCTTGTCTACTAGACAGTTTAACTATAATTGAAACACAATTAGCTGGCACTTCCAATATGTACAGATTGCATTAGTTCAAAAGAAGTGATGTATGTGTCACAGAGCCTTGCACATAAAAGTTCTCCAACAAATTTTACTTCCCTTATGCCTTAGGAGGCAACTGTGTGTGCCTTACTTTTGCTCTTTAAGGTGTTATTTAGTTATTGTTACCAACAGTAAACTCTCTAAAAAAGAAATTAAGAAATCAGACCCATTTACAATAGCTACAAAAAAAGAAAATAACCATAAACTTAACCAAGGAAATGGAAGATCAATACAAGGAAAACTATGAAACATTAATAAAAGCAATTAAAGAGGACACTAGTAAGTGGGAAAATATCCCATGTTCTTGGATTGGAAGAATTAATGTTGTTAAAATACCCATACTGTCCAAAACAATTTACAAATTCAATGCAATCCCTATCAAAGTACCAATGAAATTTTTCACAGAAATAGGAAAAACAATTCTAAAATTTTCATGAAGCTATAAAAGACCCTGCATAGCTAAAGCAATCTTGAACAAAAAGAACAAAGCTCGAGGCATTACACTACCCAACCTTAAAATATACTACAAAACAAAAGTAGTGAAAGCAGCATGGTACTAGCATAATACAGACACATATAGCAATGGAACAGATTAGAGAACCCAGAAATAAATCCACACATTTACACTGACTGATTTTTAACAAATGCACCAAGAACACACATTGGGGAAAGGACATTCTCTTTAATAAATAGGGCTTGGAAAACTAGCTATGCATATGCAGATGAATGAATCTAGACCCCTATCTTTCAACACTTACAAAAATCAACTCAAAATGGATTAAATATGTAAATATAGACCCAAAACTGAAGCTACTAGAAGATTGTGTGGGGAAATGCTTTATGACATTGATCTGGGCAATGATTTTTTTAATAAGAACTCAAAAGGAAGAGAAACAAAAGCAAAAATAGGTAAATAAGATGATGTCAAACTAAAAATCTTTTGTACAACAAAGGAAATAAACAACAAAGTAAAAGGACCATCTACAGAATTGGAGAAAATATTTGCAAACTATGCCTCCAACAAGTAGTTCATATTCAGAGTATATATAAGGAACTCAAACAACTCAATAGCAAAAATAATAGTAATAATAAAATTTAAAAATGGGCAAAGGATCTGAATAGATATTTCTCAAAAGAAGATATACAAAGTGCCAACAGGTATATGAAAAAAATGCTCAACATCACTAATTATCAGAGAAACACAAATTAAAATCACAATGAGGTATAATCTCATCCCAGTTAGAATGGCTATTATCAAAAAGACAAAAAGTAACAAATGCTGGCAAAGATGCACAGGAAAAAAGAATTCTTACAGACTATTGGTGGGACTGAATGTAAACTAGTATAGCCTTTACGGATAATATCATGGAAGTTCCTCAAAAAATTAAAAACAGAACTACCATATGATCCAGCAATCCCACTACAAGGTACATACTCAAAAGCAATGACATTAGCGTATTGAAGAGATACCTGCACTCCTATATTTATTGCAGCACTATTCATAGTAGCCAAGATGTGGAATCAATCTAAGTGTCCACCATGATATGAATGGTTAAAGAAAATATGGTTTTATATATATATACAATAAAATGCTATTCAGTTTTTAAAAAGTAATTATATTTTATGATTCGTAACAACATGCATGAACTTAGAGGACATTATGTTAAGCCAACACAGAAAGACAAATACCACAGGATTTCAGTCATATATGGAATCTAAAAAAGTTTACCTCATAAAAGTAGTGAGTGGTTATTTCTCACTAATCACCGGTAGAATAGTGGCTACTAGAGGCTGGGGAGATTGGCAGGAGAGAGTATGGGGAGAGGTTGGCTAACAGCTACAAATTTACAGCTCGATAGGAAGAATAATTTGTCATGTTCTATTGCACAGTAGGTTGTCCATAGTCAAGAATAATGTATTGTACATTTCAAGATAGCTAAAAAAAGAGGATTTTGAATGTTCTCGCTACAAAGAAATGGCAAATGTTTGAGATAAATATTACAATTACCCTGATATGATCATTTCATTATATATATATATATTGAAACATCACACTACCCCAAAAACATATACGTTTGAGATAAATACTATAATTACCCTGATATGATCATTTCATTATATATATATTGAAACATTACACTACCCCACAAACATGTACAATGTTTGAGATAAATATTATAAATACCCTGCTTGATCATTTGATTATATATATGTTGAAACATCACACTACCCCACAAACATGTACAATGTTTGAGACAAATATTATAATTACCCTGATATGATCATTTCATTATATATATATTGAAACATCACACTACCCCACAAACATGTACAATTATTATCTGTTAATTATAAACAAAATAAAATGGAAAAATAGAAAACCAAATGTACTTTTATGTTGTCCCTTTTTGAGTTATTTCTTAGAACAAAAAGCAACTTCTTTCTTTTTGTGCTGCTGATGTTGAGGGAAGACAGCACAAGTTTCTAGAACATATATTTTGATTTACATTTGCTTCAGGGTGTAAATAAATCTACAATGACACAATATTACATTCTACAAAAATGTTTGTATATGGAAACAGTGTTTTGGCCACTGTTGAAATAGAATGCAGTGAACAAGGCCAACAAATATCCATCTTTTTCTATTAGTAGCTTATCAAAGATAACTCCATAGCATAATGAAGACTGTGCTATGATATTCATTATACTGTGCCATTCCCTATTATACCCTTCATATTTTTGGCCATGCTAGCACCAGCCCAATTTCTGAGCACTTTCAATTTTATAGAAAATATATATGATTTAGGAATGAATACATTGTTTTCTGATCAAATTCATTCCTCATCAGTTTAGCTAACGACCTTGCTCATGATCTATTAATTTATTGATTTCACAAATATTTATTCAGCATGTACTATGCACTAGTTATGTCTGTAGGCACACTGAGCACTAGTAATTAAGAAACTAGGAGACAATAGATGAAATTAGATTTCCAACCATGTAACTTACAAATCCATTTGATATACTCTCTACAATGACACCTTTTTATTACAATGAGGAAATGTCCACCTCCCCAAAGTTTGCAGAATCTGTTTGCTCATACTCTGTTAGAAAGCACAAGCTTTCAGCTGTATTTGATGACCTATAGTCTTATTCTAATAGCATTCAAACATCTTTCAGTTTGTTTAATTTTAGAAAATTATCTTTTGATCTTCCACCTAGCTTCCAATCTATGTCCCCCCATTATAACCAATGAAAATATCTAAAATGGTTGTTTATGGATACTTTCTCAAAATTTTTTTTTATTTCAACTTTTATTTTAGATTCATGGGTTACATGTACAAATTTGTTTCATGGGTATATTGGGTGATGCTGAGATTTGGGATCTGGATACTATCACCCAGGTAATAAGCATAGGACCCAATAGGCAGTTTTCCCACCCATGCTCCCCTTTCTCCTGCCTCTAGTAGTCTGGAGTATCTATTGTTCCTATTTTATCTTATTGTACTTTAAGTTCTGGGGTGCATGTGCAGATCTTGCAGGATTGTTGCATAGGTACACCATGTGCTATGGAGGTTTGATGTCTCCATCCCCCCGTCACCTACATCAGGCATTTCTCCCAGTGTTATCCCTCCCCAACCTTTCCACCCCTCACCTCCTCTCCCCTGGCCCCCAGCCCCCCAACATACCCCAGTGTGTGATGCTCCCCTCCCTGTGTCCATGTGTTCTCGTTGTTCAACACCTGCCTATGAGTGAGAACATGCGGTGTTTGATTTTCTTTTCTTGTGTCAGTTTGCTGAGAACGATGGTTTCCAGATTCATCCATGTTCCCAAAAAGGACATGAACTCATCGTTTTTTTTAATGGCTGCATAGTATTCCATGGTGTATATGTGCCACATTTTCTTTGTCCAGTCTATCATCAATGGGCATTTGGGTTAGTTCCAGGTCTTTGCTATTGTAAACAGTGCCACAATGAACATATGTGTGCATGTGTGTTTATAACAGAATGACTTATAATCCTTTGGGCATATACTCAGTAATGGGATTGCTGGGCCAAATGGAATTTCTATTTCTAGGTCCTTGAGAAATCGCCACACTGTCTTCCACAATGGTTGAATTAATTTATACTCCCATCAACAATGTAAAAGTGTTCCTATTTCTCCACATCCTCTGCAGCATCTGTTGTCTCCAGATTTTTTAATGATCACCATTCTAACTGGTGTGAGATGGTCTCTCAATGTGGTTTTGATTTGCATTTCTCTAATGACCAGTGATGAGCATTTTTTCACATTTGTGGGCCTCATAATGTCTTCTTTTGAAAAGTGCCTATTCATATCCTTTGCCCACTTTTGAATGGGTTTGTTGGTTTTTTTCTTGTAAATCTGCTTTAGTTCTTTGCAGATTCTGGATATTAGCCCTTTGTCAGATGGGTATATTGCAAAAAATTTTTTCCCATTCTGTTGGTTGCCAGTTCACTCTAATGATTGTTTCTTTTGCTGTGCAGAAACTCTTAAATTTATTGCCTAAGTTTTCTTCTAGGGTTTTTGTGGTGTTAGGTCTTATGTTTAAATCTTTAATCCATCTGGAGTTAATTTTAGTGTAAGGTGTCAGGAAGGGGTCCAGTTTCTGCTTTCTGCACACTGCTAGCCAGTTTTCCAAACACCATTTATTAAACAGGGACTCCTTTCCCCATTGCTTGTTTCTGTCAGATTTGTCAAAGATCAGTTGGTTGTAGATGTGTGGCATTGGTTCTGAGGCCTCTTTTCTATTTATTGATCTATATCTCTGTTTTGATACCAGTACCATGCTATTTTGATTACTGTAGCCTTGTATTGTAGTTTGAAGTCAGGTAGCTTGATGCCTTCAGATTTATTTTTTCTTTCTTTTTTTTTTGCTAAGAATTGTCTTGGCTATGCAGGCTGTCTTTTGGTTCCAGATGAAATTTAAAGTGGTCTTTTCCAGTTCTGTGAAGAAGGTCAGTGGTAGCTTGATGGGGATAGCATTGAATCTACAAATTACTATGGGCAGCATTGCCATTTTCACGATATTGATTCTTACTAACCATGAGCATGGAATGATTTTACATCTGTTTGTGTTCTCTCTTATTTCCTTGGTCAGTGGTTTGTGGTTCTCCTTGAAGAGGTCCTTCTCATCCTTCATTAGCTGTATTCCTAGGTATTTCATTCTCTTTGTAGCAATTGTGAATGGGAGTTTGCTCATGATTTGGCTCTCTGTGTGTCTGTTATTGGTGTATAGAATGCTTGTGATTTCTGCACATTAATTTTATATCCTGAGACATTGCTGAATTTGCTCATCAGCTTAAGAATATTGTTCCCATTTTTATGTCTATGTATGCTCAATGTTTAGCTTCCACTTACAAATGAGAACAAGTGGTATTTGGTTTTCTTTTTTGGTTTTAATTCATTTAGGATTATGGCCTCCAGCTGCATCCATGTGGCTGCAAAATACACTATTTTATTCCTTTTAATTGCTATGTAGTTTCCCGTGGTGTATATGCACCACATTTTCCTTATCCAGTCTATCATTGATGGGCACCTAGGTTAATCCCATGTCTTTCCTATTGTGAATAGCATTACAATGAACACATGAGTGCATGTGCCATTTTAATAGAATGATTTATTTAAGTATGTAAATAGAAATATTTCATTCACACTTTAAACCTTTCCATTTAGATTTTGACTCCACAATTCAACCAGAGGTGTTCTTGTTCAGTTCAACATTTGTCTCCATGGAAACCGTCATTTCTTATCTTACTAAAACTTTGAGCAATGTTTTACAGGACTAGCAATCCTCTCTCCTAAAGGAGAGGAAAATCCTGTATTGATATTTTTTACCACATTATAGTTTTCTTCTCAAATCTTTAACTACTCATTCCTCATATCTTTTCCAGCTCTTTGTCTCTATCTGACTTCAAAATATCTGAGCTATTTGGGGCTTAGTCTAGACTACTTCTTATTCTTTATTCTCTGAGTAATTTCATTAATTCCTGGGGAATTAAATGTCATCTATAGACCATTGGCTCTAAAATGTATACTTCAGTCAATATTCTTTATATGCACAATCTAAGGATACAATAAATTAAGTAAACAAAAACAATTTTGCTTCTTTCTTAAGCCTATATTATCACACGGCTCAAATGGCTGTTCTTTCCAAACATCCATCCTGCTAAAACAAAAGCTAAGAGCAATAAAGATTATTTTATTTTAAATTAAAAATATATAAAAGTATTTTTGTTTAATTCATTTTAGATATTTTTGAATTCTTATTATGAGCATGATAATGCTAAACACTGGTAAGATATAAATAAATACATAATGCTTCCTGCAATTAAAATGTTCATAACTGGGTCAGAAAATAAGATACCTCCAAAAACCAAAGATACCTTAAAAATTCAAATATCAAGAACTATGCTAATTTCTGAGGGCACAGAGATGAATAATGCATAAGCCATGATCTGGACTAAAAGAAACAGAAACATGCTTAACAGTACCACATATCTGTATTACAAAATATAAATATGACTTGCTAAATCTAATTAAAGGTTATTACCTAATGCTGCCTGTCTAAAGAAATTAAAGGAAGTACCAGATGTGGTGTCAGAGCCCCAGGAACAGCAACTGGTTGGCTCACAGGTAATAAGAATTTATCGACTGTATAGGTTGGAAAAGGAAAATTTTATTAAATAGAAAATAATGCTGCAGCAGAGTGCAGTGGGGCACTTCAGCAAGAAAGGACTGAGCACACTGTGGTGGATTTTCCTTAGGGGTATTTATGGATCTTAAACAGAGAACTTAGGGGTAATTTGAACCACATTAGTCACAGAGGTTGTGGTAAATTATTACATTTGTAGATATTTCGATGTCAGTATGTCAGTAAGGATTGCACAATGAGTTTCAATGTGCATGCATTCTGGAGATGTATAGAAATTCTAGTTACTTAAAAATTAAGGGAAAAGAACCCTTGTACCAGCTACAGGCTTTAGATAATGAGGAAGTCTAATTACTTCTGAATTCTGCAGATGGAGTTTTGCCTCCACATACTCTACTTGATGGCTGGCCACCAGATGATCTGAACTCTCCTCAAGAAATTATTTAGAGAGGTGAACCTGAGTTGACCTCCCAAAGGAGAATAGAGTATTTTGTAAGCAAAAAAAAAAAAATATATATATCAGAACACTCCAGGCAAAGGGATAAGCATGTCCAAATCACAGATTTACTTCATTGTAACTACAAATGAGGAAATTGTACTACAAACGAGACCAGTCTGATCAACATGGTAAAACCCCATCTCTACTAAAAATATAAAATTAGCTGGATGTGGTGGTGCATGCCTGTAATCTCAGCTACTCAGGGAGGCTGAGGCAGGAGAATCGCTTGAACCCAGGAGGCGGAGGTTGCAGTAAGCCAGATCGCACCATTGCACTCCAGCCTGAGCAACAAGAGAGAAACTCTGTCTCAAAAAAATAAATAAATAAAATAAAATAAAAAGATGAGTTGTATCAACATATAGCAAAACATATCTCTTGGTCTGACAAAGGGTTTCAGCCTGGCCTTTTCTACCTGGCCAGCCATACTTCCAAAATACAAGATCTCTCCCTCCAACTCCTGAGACAGAGAGGAATAAGAGGGATGAGGTGACCCTATGCCAGGTTCTCAGTAAGCTGGCAATAGTTTGCAACTGTTTTCTCATTTTCACCCTCTTCTCCAGAAAAAGTAATTGAAGCAGAAGTCCTCTTGCCTTTCTCCCTTTTTATGGATGTCAAAGGATCTTAAATTAATTAGCTATTAACTTGAGACTAACATAGTCCTTTCAGCACACGTGCTTCATTCCAGAGTAGCTTTGTTTGACGGTTCTTCATTACAGTATGTGGCAAGATCAGTTTTAGTAAGACTGTAAGGTTTGGAGGAGTGACACTGTTAACTACTTATTAGAAAAAAAAGTGTTTTCTTTTCTTCTTGCAGGGGGGTTTGTGGTTAATTTTCTCCCTCCTGCCTCGTCCCCTTCCTCCCCTCTTTGCATGACTGCTAGTGTAATTTAGTATAATCTAATGAATATGTGAGATTGTCAATGATTTATACTTATTATCCATTTGTCTTTAATTATGTGTCACGTAAGTGAAGAATGTGGAAGTTGATTGTACCATATGGGCACATAAAATATTTAAAGTGCCATGTCCCAATTTCATAGTTTTTAGTTCAGATAAATCTATGTATTCATGTAGAGTTAGATAAGTGAGTCTTCAACCTTAAGCTGCCATGTTCACTCCACCATTCTTTTTTTTTTTTTTTTTTTTTTTTTTTTTTTTTTTTTTTTTTTTTT
>PVKP010032883.1:0-25511 GCA_004027715.1 Plecturocebus donacophilus | reverse complement strand
GTGGTGACATCTTAGATGGGAGACAGGGAGGGTGGGGGCTTGCCTCCTCGTCTTCTCCATCGCCTGGACTGGGAGTGCTCAGAAGAGTTCCAGAACAAGTAGACAGCTATCACTGAAGACAAGGAAGGTTCTGTTGGGCCCTCACAAAGGATTGGTGTCAGGTAATAATGTTTAAACTTTCCAGATTCCTGAGTGCCAGCACTGGGCAGCTTAAGCCAGTCTTAGCATCTAACTGGCCTCTTTACTGACACTCCTGCCCAGCAACCTCCATCATCCCTTGGATCCCTGGCTGAGGTTAAAGTGTTGGGTTAAAAGAAAATAAGCAATAAGATATATATTAACACCTCCCATGGAGGTAAATAGATTGATTCAGCTGTGACCACCTCCCAGAAGCTGTAACATTAATCCAATCAGTCCCGTTCATTTTCATTTTACTTATAAAATTGAGAAATTAAATTGCAATGATGCAGATAAAAGTCACCAGAACCCCAGTTTTGTTTCGTAGCCTGTCTTGGGTTGTTCTTTCTGGCAAGTTATGCAAGTTTTCCAGCAATTGCTCAGAGTAATACTATTGAGTTTAGGATTTTTTTTTCTTAAAAGGAATTGTGTTTCACTTTTTTGTACCTTAACATTATTTGCTATCAAAAAAAATTGGCTTAATTTTAAATGTTGGTAACAACTCTCATATCACAGGGATTTCTGTATTTAGCTGTTTACTCACTCATTCAGCAAATAGCAGAAGCTGATTGTGCTAAACACTGGACCACTGACCAGTGGAGGAAGAGGACACATGCTGACGTTCAGTTATAAAGGAAGGAGACAAACATATAAACAGGAGACTATTGTATGATGTTAAATGCCTGAGGCTTGGTGTAGTCGCTTCATTTTTGTTACTCTTCTTATTCAGGAAAAGAGTATAAATTCCAGAGACTCCAAACCTTGAATTCAACGAAAACCAACCCCCAAGTAAAGGAGAAGATGATCAAGATGGCCTGAGTCTGAACCTAGTCAACTGCTAGGTGAGTGAGTGTGTTTGTGATAGGGGGAAAATAGATCTGTGTTTCGTTTGAATTCCCAAGACTGCCCTAGATGAGGAAGAACCTAATGCAACCTTTTTCTTTTTTTTTGAAAGAGTCTTACTCCGTCACCAGGCGCCAGGCTGGAGTGCAGTGGCGCGACCTCGGCCCACAGCAACCTCCGCCTCCCGGGTTCAAGCAATTCTCCTGTCTCAGCCTCCCCAGTAGCTGGGACTACAGGTGCACACCACCACGCCCTGCTAATTTTTTTTTGTATTTTTTAGTAGAGACTGGGTTTCACCATGTTGGCCAGGATGGTCTCAGTCTCTTGACCTCGTGATCCGCCCACCTCAGCCTCCCAAAGTGCAGGGATTACAGGCGTGAGCCACCATGCCCAGCCAGCTTTTTCTAATCTGAAGTGCCTCTTAGAATATCTGTGTTCAAGTTGAGTATCCGTCATCCAAAATGCTTGGGACCGGGAGCATTTTTCCGATTGTGGAATATTTGCATTATACTTACCACTGGAACACCTCTAATCTGAAAATCTCAAATTGAAAATGTTCCAATCAGCATTTTCTTTGTCAGCAGTAAAGAAGTTTCAAATTTTGGAGCATTTCAGATTTCAAATTAGAGATGCTTAATCTGTACTAAGAGTACTTAACTACTGTACTAAGTATTTAATGGTTAACTGAGGTGCCTTAAGGCTCTAATTACATTGGAAGTCTTGCAGATTTTATTTCTATTGAGGTTATTATTGTCAAAAAAACAAAATTTCAACAACGTTAAAGATTTAATTGGCTTTTATTACTGATTCATGAATCAGACAGCATCCCATCCGTAAGTTGAGAAAATGTGCTCCATTGAGCGAGGCAGAGGACTTGGCTTTATAGGCCTTTTAAAGGCTGAAGAAGCAGAAACAGGGAATGAAAGGCAGATTGGCGCCTCAGAGTTACTTCCCTTGTCGGGTTAAAGCACAGGGGACTTCCTCATAGAACCTGCTCAGGGCCCCTTCTGATTGGCTGCTATGCATCTCCTGTTTTTTGGAAAGCTGCCCTTTTTAAAGTTCAGTTGGACAGCCTGGCACCTAGTAGGAGTGAATCCATTCTGGTTTGGTCTGGTCTACTGGGCCTAGTGCAAGAGCTCAGTCCAAAACAGTGGCCTCCCATAAATAGTATTTGAGATTATTCTTGAACTACTATTCTCCTTGTTATTCATGGACTTTCCCAATTACCAGTATAACAGAGCTGTTCTGAATCAACCGTAATCCAGTCGTTCGTGTAGCACATATTCCGCACTCTGAAAATAAGTGGTGAGTGGGTGAGTGAGAGAGTTCACTGGCCCGACTGATAAATCCCAAGCACGGAGGGTAGAAAGGGCCCTCTGACATCAGATGGAACCAAGTTTAATCCAGATTCCTTTATGCCTAGTTTGTGTGAATTTAAGGAAGAGTCTCTTCAACCTGTAGTTCCATCCTCTGTCAAAAATGGACATTAAAAGGCTGTTGCATTATTTTGGAGGAGGGTTACATGCATTTAGTCGGGGGAGGGAGGGGGGAATAACAAGTCCAGATGACAAACCATCCCAGTTTGCATGAGACTGTTGAGGTTTTAGCCCTGACTGTCCCACATTCGCAATAGTTGTCACCTAGTCCCCTTCCCTAAGCTCATAAAACTGTTTTGGGGTTGTTACTGTCTATTAAAAAGGAAGTGCTGACTTCCAAACACCCTCACTTCCTTCCTCAGTTTTTCTGAATGTAGAAAAGACTCCAGATTTAGAAAATAGCATCACTACTTCATGCATAGCTATGCATGAAGTAACGTCTAAATTACTTAAGATTCTTTCTCCATCTTACACTCAGTTTACATGGGAGCTTAAATATGCAAATTCTAACTGCAGCTACATAACAACTGTTTTACTGAAAAACATACTGTGTCTAAAAAAAACAACAAAAATAGAAAATAAAAAAAGAAGGCTTGGTTTGCAAGCATCCTGGTGAGGCCCCAGCCCCTTTTGCAGCTCTCTCCCTACTCCCCGCCCTTCCCCTCCTGCACACTTGTGTCCAATGTCATATTCTTCTACTGAACTGAAACTTACCCTCAGAACCAACCCTCAGTAGCTCTGGTAGAGGGGATTTTAAGGACTTTAAGGCAGAACAAGCCCTTGGGTAAACATCTGTGGGAAGCTGGCCTTCCTCCGGACAGGTCTTCCCCTAGCTCACATGTGGTCCTTGAGTTTCAGGCTATGGAACCTCCCCTGGTTCTTCTGTCAGCAGATGTTCAAAAGTGGGGCATCAAGATTAGCTGGTGGCAGGCTGAGTGCAGTGGCTCACACCAGTGGCTCCTAGCACTTTGGGAGGTCGAGGTGGGTGGATCACCTGATGGCAGGAGTTCAAGACCAGCCTGTGCAACATGGTAAAACCCCATCATACTAAAAATACAAAAATTAGCCAGGTGTGGTGACAGGCGCCTATAATCCCAGCTAATCAGGAGGCTGAGACAGGAGAATTGCTTGAACCCAGGAGGTGGAGGTTGTAGTGAGCCAAAATCGCACCATTGCACTTCAGCCTGGGCAATAGAGTAAGACTCTGTCTCAAACAATAAAAAAGATTAGCCCTCGGGATTTATTGTGGAGAGCCTGAGGATGGAGGGGTCCTGGCTCCATTCCTCCTAAATGAGGAAGGAAGCAGGGAGAAGGAAATGCAGATTTACTCTCAGAAATCTCAGGAAGAAAGACTGATAGCTTCCACCACAGAAAAGTTAACCCTTGCTTTATGGAAGAAATATCATAAACACAATTTTTAAAACTACAATCTGGGAGAATATTTGGCATAAATATGACTCAGTTAATAATCAATATAGAAAGAACTAATCGATTGTTATTTATTATTTTTTTAACAAAACCATCAAGATCCATTAGGAAAAATAAGCAGATGCAATCAGGCAGTTCATGAGTAGGAAATGCATGTATGAAGAAAGTGTTCAATTTCACAAATAAGTAAAAATACAGATTAAAGCTTAAAGAAGGAATTTTGAGCTGGGTGCAATGGTTCATACCTGTAATCCCAGCACTTTGGGAGGCCAAGGCAGGTGGATCACTTGAAACCAGGAGTTCGAGACTAGCCTGGCCAAAATGGTGAAACCCCATCTCTACTAAAAGCACAAAAATTAGCCAGGCATGGTAGTGCAGCCCTGTAATCCCAGCTACTCGAGAGGCTGAAACAGGAGAATCGTTTGAACCTGGGAGGCAGAGGTTGCAGTGAGCTGAGACTGTGCCATTGTACTCCAGCCTGGGCAACAGAACAAGACTCTATCTCAAAAAAAGAAAGAAAGAATTTTCCTCTTCTCAAATTATCAAAGTTGTAAAACCTAAAGCTCCATGATGGTTAGAGTGGAACAGAAAGGAGAAGGCCCGGTTAGGCTGCTCAGACAAAAATAAACTGCTCTTTTAGAATCACACTTTTTTACTTCAGATATGTTCATATCCTTACAGCCATTCTCTGTCACATGGGTGTCTTCACATATCTTTCCCCTGATGCAATATTTATTTTACTTTTTATTCTCCATGAACAAAATTATACTCTTGTCTTAACAAGCTTAATTCTAGGTTCTGGTGGGTGTGAAAGATAAAGAATCTGAAAGCTCCCTGCTGGTTGCCAAATGCATATTTGCATACAGAGGATAAGAAAGGGAAGAAAAGGAAACTTAAACAGAAAGTTTAAAGATAACTAGGGCTACTCTTCTTTTTTGAATATGAAAGTCTGGAAGGGAGCATAATGCAAGTAACCACAGCAACACTTACTGTTAATTGCTAGCTAGGTACCAGGTACCCACAGGCCCTGCCAGGCTTCTTATGTCAATGATGTCACAGTCCCCCTGCATAAAGGAAGGTGCCATGGTTCTGGAAACTGAGGCAGAATCCCTGCAAAGGTTTGCCTTGATGGGACACAGACAGGATTCAACCCCATGCACTTCAGTAAACATGTACATTACCATCCCGTGCATTTAGTTTTTAGTTTGATGCCTTATCAGGGATTTGCAGGAAAAAAATGTTGAACGGACTGGAAAATAAAATATCAAATCTCAACGTAGAGAATCAGCTGCAAAGATGAGTGAGTCAGTGCTGGCTGGCATAATCACACATACACTGGTCCTATTTCTCCCTGTTGACTGGAAGGGATTCAGAAAATACATTTTGGTATTTTCCCTGCAGGGCTGAGGAATTTCTCCCAAAGAGTAAAAATAATAAATATTTATAGAACATATGAAATCATGTCTGTGAAACACATTTCCCACTCAACTGTATTATTTTTAGTGCCCTAGAGTTCTTACCTAAAGAGCAAGCAATAAACCCAGCAATGATATTTGTGATGGTTACTTTTATGTATCAACTTGGCTAGGCCATAGATATTTCATCAAACATTATTCTAAATGCTTCTGTGAAAATAGCTTACCTGAGATTAACATTTAAATCAGTGTACTTGGAGTAAAGTGGGGTATTCTGCTAATGCAGGTGGGCCTTGTCCAATCAGTTGAAGGTCTTAAGACAAAAAGACTGACCTCCTTAGAGGAAAAGGGAATTCTGCCAGCAGAAGGCCTTCAGACTCAAGCTGCAGCATCAGCTCTCTCAAGGGCTTCCAGCCTGCGGCCTGCCTTGCAGATTTTGGATTTGCCAGCCTCCCTAATAGCATGAAACAATTCCCTAAAATAAATCTGTCTATCTATTTATCTATCTATCTACTATCTATTTATCTATCTATTCATCTCCTGTTAGTTCCTGCTTCTCTGGAGAACCCCAACTAATATAATATTCAACTGATTTTTTTTGTCCTGAATCCCCCACCCAGGATGCACATATACTGGTTCTGACTCTGCTCCCCCAAATATGAATTAGGTACTGCTATGTGCCAGACATGCAGCCAGGAGCAAGAGATGCAAAAGGTCATCGAGGAGTCCTGGCCTGGGAAGCCTAGAGTCCAAGCTCACCTCTCACCCTGACCCTTTTAGGAAATAGGGTACTTCCCAAACTTCTGTCGTTGTGACCCCAGTGTCAGAATTCATGTGTATAAACAGGGATTTGGTCCCATTAATGTTGTGAAGAAAAGGCAGTAATGATTAAAAAATAAAAATAAAAATGTGAGAAGACAGATCCAGGTCCAAGCA
Organism: Plecturocebus donacophilus; assembly: GCA_004027715.1. Taxonomy (NCBI): domain Eukaryota; kingdom Metazoa; phylum Chordata; class Mammalia; order Primates; family Pitheciidae; genus Plecturocebus; species Plecturocebus donacophilus. The sequence goes on along the minus strand of PVKP010032883.1, from coordinate 19,336 downwards.
GAAAAGCTGTGGTCTGTAAGGTTAACCTAGTGCCCAAGAAGTGGCAGAACCAGGAAGAAGGGCCAGGTGTAGAGACAGAAATGAGTCAGAGCTGAAGACGGTGGTTCAAAACAGAATAGCAAGGCCACTGAGTGGGGTTGTGGGCCCGAGGGGGAGAAGGCCACACTTTGGGGAGATTTCAGTGACCATGGTATTATGCGTCCAGGCCCTTGTCTGGACTGCATTATCTAGGCTAATCCCAGGGCGTGATCCAGAGAAAAGAAATGAAAAAGGCATTACTTGCTTACTATCCAAGGGATTTGAGAAGGAGAGCTGTAGCTCAGACCAGGATAGCAAACAGGTGTATCTAGAAAATGAAAAAGAAACAATATAAACATCTGGTGTGTTAAACCAGCCCCAGCTGGCCACAGTAACAAGATATGTGCTTGGCACAAGGATGTACCATAGATGCTCAACAAATATTTATTGAGAAAATGAATGGAACCATACAATATGTGTCTTTTTGTGTCTGGTTTCATTCACTTAACATAATGTCTCCAAGGTTCATCCATGTTCTAGAATATACTCCTTCTTATGTGATACTGGTTTAAACTCTACTCTTGGTCGGGCACAGTGGCTCATGCCTGTAATCCTAGCACTTCGGGAGACCGAGGCTGGTGGACCATTTGAGGTTGGGAGTTAGAGACCAGCCTGGCCAACATGGTGAAACCCCATCTTTACTAAGAATACAAAACTTAGCTGGGCATGGTGGCCACACCTATAATTCCAGCTACTCCGGAGGCTGAGGTCGGAGGATCGCTTGAACCCGGGTGGACGGAGTTTGCAGTGAGCCAAGATCGCACCACTGCCCTCAAGCCTGGGCTAAAGAGACTCCATCTCAAAAAAGAAAAAGAAGATTTTAAATTCTACTCTTCTATTCAAAACTCTTGTACACCTCCTCATTGCCCATCCAAGTAAAGTCTAAACTCTTTAGCACAGCATTCACTATTCTACAGAATCCCACCTACCCACCTTTGTTGCACCAACTCACCCTACCTTTTGGCCTCTGTACCTTTGCCTAAGTCCCAAATCTCTGGACATCTAAATTGGTGATTGTTGAAGCATAGTCTCCAGACCAGGCTCAGCAGCGTCTGAGAAATGGTTACAAATTCCAGTTTGCAGGCTCCTTTTTAGACTACTAATTTGGAAACTGGATTCTGTGTTTTCACATGCCCTCTAGGTAATTCTGACATACAGTAAAGTTGGAGAAGCATTGGTCTAAATCACAGCACTCCTCAAAGTCTAGTTTATATGCTGCTTCCTCAAGCCTCTTTGCTTTCTCTTTCCTCTTATTTCCCATTGGAAATTTCCATTCCTCCTTAAGCAGATTTCCATGTTTTACACTGTGTCATTGTTATGTCTCCATTATTGGACCTCCCCTGTGTCATTTCTTTCATCTAAACACTGAGAAGGAGGTTGGACAAGATGCCATTGAGGGTTGCCTCGAGCCAAAATCCTGGGGACGAGCTTGAGGAGAGCAGATCTGCCACTTCTCCTATCTCCCATTGCGTGTCACGCCTAAAACGCAGCTCCCAATTTGCCCATGACAAACTGCCACCAATCTGCAACAAAATGAGGGTGGGGGAAAATAATGTGATAAGCTTTCCTCTGTGGGAAATGTATCCAATTGTATTATTCTGAGAGTATAACTTTCCTATTTGTGGGTATGAAACTGTCATTTCTAGGCTGGGTGCGGGCTCATGTCTGTAATCCCAGCACTTTGGGAGGCAGAGGCAGGCAGATCACGAGGTCAGGAGATCAAGACCATCCTGGCCAACATGGTGAAACCCTGTCTCTACTAAAAATACAAAAATTAGCTGGGTGTGGTGGCACATGCCTGTAATCCCAGGTACTCGGGAGGCTGAGGCAGGAGAATGGCTTGAACCCGGGAGGCGGAGATTGCAGTGAGCCAAGATCGCACCACTGCACTCCAACCTGACCACAGAGCAAGACTTCATCTCAAAAAAAAAAAAAAAAGAGAGAGAGGATGTTTGGATGTTTGGATTTTTTTGCTTTGTTTTCTTTCCTGTGGCTTGCAAGCCTATTATCAGATGATCAGAGATTCCCATTTGCTGCTCTACATCTGGGAACCACTGGCCTGTAAAAACAGTGGGCTCAGGGCGCGCTACAGCAGGAGAGGCATTTGGTGGCATCATTCCAGGACTATCTAGGAGTCCCGGGCTTCGCATAGGTCAGCAGCCATTATTGGGTCATATTCAACTTCAGAGCTGCTCTCCCCTCCCAAATGTCAGAGCCTGTTGTAAACTGTCTCAGAGCCATAGCACAGAGAAGCCCCACTGCCAGGACTGCTAGGTTTGGAAGGAAGCCGAGGGTTAAAGAAAGACACACAGAGAGGGAGAGAGGGCAGCTTAAACAGCAACACTTATATTGCAGAAACCTGCAGAAGTGGGGACCAGCTTAATGCCAGAGCTCACCACTGCTTACAGGCTAGGGGTACTTACAGGTATGGGTGGGAGAGTTCTGGGCAGGATGGCTTGCTGCCCGGCAGGGTATTGATAAAATGTTCCCAGGATGAGGTGGTTCTCACCCTTGTTCTGGCAAAATGTGGTGTTCCTTGCACTTTCTCCCAGCAGAATACGATAGGGGAGTTTCTTCAGTTGGGCCCTTGCCGTTAGTTGGGCCTTTGCCCGCCTTGTGGTCAGGTGGTTAGGCAGGATGTTTCCCATGGCCCAAACCCCCATGAAATGTTTCATTTGACCAAAGTCTGCAAAATACCGGGGAGCTTGCAACATGGTGCAGTTTGGACTAACAGGAATAATAAGGACCTGCCACACGCACATGCGGGGCATTTTGAAAGGATGCAAACCTCCTACCCTCCAGCCTCGTGATATAACTCACACATGTGCTAACTGGAGCTAAAGAGACAACTGTTGAGTGCTTTTTGAGAATTTACAGATAAAGTGTCTTGTGGAAATCCCTGAAATTTGTTTTAATCCTAACCCCTGGGCCCATTTCAGCAGAGATCAGCATGTCAGACCCCACCAGAGATTAAGCAAGAGGAGAAACAGGCTGAGCAGGAAGGGCGGGACAGCTATCATCCTCCCAGCTGCCGCCAGGGTGAACCACAGACTGTGTGTGGTGTTTCTGTTTGTTTGATACACTGACTGTATCATTCCAAAGTGAGTCCAATTTTTCCCATTTATTACTTTTTCTATATTTCCAGAGTCATAAGTTAAAGAATCTTTTTTTTTTTTTCAAATACTGCCAGTGAATAAGTTAAAGAATCTTATAGCAGATGCTTTCGTTAAAACTCTGCCCAGTTCAGAAAGACTCTTTCCTCTGAAGAATGCTCCTTCTAAAAAAAAAAAATATAGGGGTGGGGTGGGGTGGGAGACCTGGCAGATATTGCTTTACTACTACCCCAAATGCTTGGCCACAGGTAGGCATGGGTAGATGTCTGATCCAAAATAGACCAGTGAACTTCTCTTGCAGGAATTTGGAACTGAGGTCCTGAGGGTCCACCTGGCTTCTATGTGCAACTGGAACAAAGGTGAGGTAGATTCAGGTGCTGTGGGGCCGGCCTCAGGCATGAGGTAAGAGAGGGCCTGGAGCCAATGTGCAGAGAGAGAAACAGATGTATGACCCTGTGGGAGCAAGAGTCTGAGGACACGGCTGTCATTCATGCCTCTCGTGAAGACAGCCACATCCCCTCACTGGGGATCTCTGAGCCACCCATGAAATGCCTAACAGGTCGCCTTCACTGAGCACGTCACTACAATGCCGTGGAAACACCACAGGGCCCCACAAGTAACCATAGCACCACACTAGTCCTGGTACCCTGTGGTTGACCAAGAAATATGGAACAAGTCACCAGTCACCAGACTAAGAAAAATCTTTGAAAGACTGACATGTTCCATCTGGAGAGGATTAAGAAAAGCATAACAGCAACCTTCAAATTGTGCAAGCATACTCATTAAAGAGGAGAAAGATCGGCTCCTGGTTTACTTCTTTTTGTATTCATACCTGATCTTACTCAGGGAGCAAAATTGAGGTGTCTCTAAATTCCGAGGTGTTCCACATGGCAGAGCAACAATCAGAGTGTGGATGCAACAGAGCAACTCATCCCAACTCATCTAAAGGAGAGGCCAGAGCAACTCATTCCCAACTCATCTAAAGAAGAAGCTCACTATTTTTTTTTTGAGATAGTCTCACTTTGTCACCCAGGCTGGAGTGCAGTGGCGCAATCTCGGCTCACTGCAACCTCCGCCTCCCCGGTTCAAGAAATGCTCCTGCCTCAGCCTCCCTAGTAGCTGGGATTACAGATGCCTACCATCACACCCCACTAATTTTTTGTATTTTTAGTAGAGACAGGGTTTCACCAATTTGGCCGGACTGATTTTGAACTCCTGACCTCAAGTGACCTGCCCACCTCAGCCTCCCAAAGTGCTGTGACTGTAGTCATGAGCCACCATGCCTGGCTGACTTACTTTTGACAAAGATGTCCAGTGGAAGAGGTTCTGGGGAAAGGAGTTAGCTGTCCTTCTCCTCTGGGGGCCGACTTGCCACCTGTCAGGACGTCAGCCACATGACCCCGATAGGAGGAATTGCTCCCCAGAACCTGTGCAGCGACTCAGCAGCTTGCCACCCCCTTCCCCATCCAGCCTGACCCACGAGTGAGCTAGAGACCTGCTGGGCAAGGTGCTGACTACATAGTTAACAGCAGTGGATCTTACGCTTGAACACTGCTTGGAATAGATCTTAAATGGTCTCACCACAAAAAAATGACAGGCATGTGAAATAAAGGATATATTAGCTTGATTTCACCACTCCACAATGTATACATATATCAGAACAATTTTTATTTGTCAATGAAGGAGGGAAAGAAGGAAGGGAGGAAGGACAGGGTTTGTGTTCATGTGGTTGAATGTTGCCAATTTTTTAAAAACATCACTCAGAATAATAGATTGCATTTTGCAGTAAAAATGACATTTTTAATGACATAAGTATGAAAACAGAATGATAGATGAGTTTTTAAAAATTTTTACACCAGTCATTACTAGACAAAATGGATTAGCAACTTGATATCAGTTCGTTCATTTTTGGTTCTGTTTTGTTCTCTGCATGTATATACACATATCTTTTTAACTTAGTGCATAAAATCCAAGAGTCTGGAACTACTGAACTAAATGACTTTAAGCCCCTTTCCAACTCTGGATTCTGGACTCTAGGACTGAACTTTATTTCCAACAAACTTTACAATCTGTCTAAAAACTTCATGTGAATAAGTAGGGAAAGCAATATGGTCTCTCTCTAGAGGCTCTCTGGACTCACACTAATGTTCCAGCCAGGCAGCTGCTGCCAGAAGGGAGGTATTGGCAGTATTACACGAGAAGTCACCTTGGAATTTTCCCCCGACTTTTTATTTTGAAATTTTTCACAGCTACAGAGGAATGGAAAGAATAAAACAAACCATTCAGACATCCTTCACTTACATTCACCAACTGATAGCATTTGCCACTTTTACTTTCTTTCTCTCTCTCTATAGATATAGATGTATAGGCTGAAACACATACATTTTTGGCTGAACCTTTTACAAGTAAATTAGAGTTCTCATCACATTTCACCCCTATACTTCAGCATGTACATCCTATAACCATAAACATTCTCCTATAAAACTATAACATTATCACTCCCAAGATATTTCACATTGATATTAATACGTTAATTAATGTCATCTAATATGCACTCTATAGTCACATTTCTCCAACTGTCCTAATAATAGTCTTTAAAGTTCTTTTTGTTGTTATGGTTGAGCCAAGATCCAATCAAGGATCTAATACTTATTATGTCTCTTTGACTCTCATTTGTTTATTTCCTTATTTATTTTGAGACAGAGTCTTGCTCTGTTGCACCCAGGCTGGAGTGCAGTGGTGCAATCTCAGCTCACTGCAACCTCTGCCTCCTGGGTTCAAGTGATTCTCCCACCTCAGTCTCCCAAGTAGCTAGTAGCTGGGATTACAGGCACGTGCCACCACGCCTGACTAATTTTTTGGATTTTTCATAGATATGGAGTTTTGCCATATTGGCCAGACTGGTCTCGAACTCCTGACCTCAGGTGATCCACCTACCCAAGCCTCTCAAAGTGCTGGGATTACAGGCGTGAGCCACCGCATCTGGCCTGAATCTCTTTCAATCTTGAAGAGTTTCATGCTTGTTTGTTTTTATTTTCCAAGATTTTTGACATATTTAAAGAGCTAGTTTTCTTACAGAGTGTCACACAATCTGTATTTGTCTACTTGTTTCTCCTAATAAGATTCGGGTTAACATTTTGGCAAGAATACTGCTGAGGTGATATCATGTCCTTCCCATTGTATCATAGCAGGGAGCACAGAGGTAAATTTATCCCACTGTTGGTGAAGCTGACTGGGTTAAGGTGTGTCCACTAGATTTCTTATTGTAAAGGTACCTTCTCCCTTTGTATTTAATATGTATCTGACATAGTGAAGGTTTCAGGGCCAGACGCGGTAGCTCACACCTGTAATCCCAGCACTTTGGGAGGCCGAGGTAAATGGATCACCTCAGTCAGGAGTTCAAGACCAGCCTGGCCAACATGGTGAAACCCCACCTCTAAAAAATACAAAAATTAGCCAAACATGATGGCGGGTGCCTGTAATTCCAGCTACTCAGGAGGCTGAGGTGGGAGAATCACTTGAACCCAGGAAGCAGAGGTTGCAGTGAGCCGAGATCATGCCAATGCACTGCAGCCTGGGTGACAGAGTGAGATTCTGTCTCAAAAAAAAAAAAAAACAGATTTCAGATCACCTTTACTTTACCTGTCAGCTATAGCAGTCACCTGTTTCTCTAAGGACTTATGATTCCTCTTAATGGGAAATGGTATTTAGACATCAAGATTTTTGTGCTAGGTATTTCAGTGATATCGGAGAGGGCATACAGGTCCTTTCAATGGATAAGTTTAAAACAACAATCACAAGCGGACACTAATACAACCACAGCTCTTCTTTCTCACCTTTCCCCATGACCTACTGGTATTTTCCTCTCCCCTCAGTGAGAACTCTAGCTTCCAACAACATGTAACATATCTATCCCTTAATATACAGAAAATAATTCCAATACCACTAAACCAATGCTGCTTCCAACAGCGAAACAACCAAATAAGTTCAAAATTTCTCCACAGTCTTGTTTTTCCTCCTATCTACCAAGTCTATACAATCAGAGCATGGGGTTCAGAGGCCAATTTAGTTATTTTATTCTTTCCGTGTGGTGATGTAATCATCTGATGTACAGTTAGGTTCATTTGTTTCTGTTTATATTCCATTTTAGGTGTCTTTGTTTTGGTTTGTTCTTTTACATATTATTGACTTCTTATAGGAGTTTGGGACTTTGAATTCTCTGGAAGCCTGGGGTCATGGCCAGAATAAACATACAAATAAATAATTAAACCAATTAGCAAGCATATGTGCTCCAGATATCTCTGCATAAATTGTGGTTATTAACACTTCACAGGACTGTTGGAGCAAATCAGATCATATGTGAGGTAATTCAGTAGGGAAACCAAGCCTGAAGGGAAAGGTTAGCCTGAAATGTCAGTGAGGCAGCAATGAAACCAGGATTGAAAGTCACATTTGTCCTAGATCCAAAGCTTCTGACTTTAAATACCATGATATATGCAAGAAATAACCAAAGTTATTCATCTGGCCTGGGCAACATGGTGAAACTCTATCTCTACAGAAAAAAACACAAAGCCATAGCAGGACATGGTGGCGTGTGCCTGTGGTCCCAGCTGAGGCTGAACTGGGAGGATCACCTGAGCCCAGAGAGGTCAAGGCTGCAGTTCGCTGTGATTGCACCACCACACTCCAGCTTGGTCAACAGAATGAGACCTTGTCTTGAAAATTAAAATTAGAAAATTAATGTTAAAAAGGCCAGGCATGGTGGCTCATGCCTGTAATCCCAGTGCTTTGGGAGGCCAAGGCAGGTGGATCACATGAGGTCAGGAGTTCAAGACCAGCCTGGCTAACATGGTGAAACCCCCATCTCTACTAAAAATACAAAAACTTAGCTGGGCATGGTAGTGCACGCCTGTAATCCCAGCTACTTGGGAAGCTGAGACAGGAGAATTGCTTGAACCTAGGAGGCAGAGGTTGCAATGAGCTGAGATCGCACCACTGTACTCCATCCTGGGCAACAGAATGAGACCCTGTCTCAATAATAATAATAATAATGTTAAAAGAAAAACCTTAGACAAATTAAATTGAACAGAGTTTAACTAAGCAAAGAATGATTCATGGATTTGGTAGCCCCCAGAACCTTCAGAGCAACTCCAGGGCTGCCACGTGACTGGATAACATATATAGACAGAAAAAGCAAAGTGACATACAGAAAATGGAAGGGAGGTACAGAAGCAGCTGAACTGGTCACAGCTTGGAGTTTACCTTATTTGAACACCGTTTGAACAGTTGGCCACCTGTGATTGGCAGAAACTTGGCCAATTGTTACCAAAATAGGTTAGAGTCTTATTTACTCATAGATCATTATGTATGGAGAAACCTTCAGGCCTAACTTAAAATAAGTAAGGAGGCAGCTTTAGGCTAAACTTAATATTAATAACAATTAATAATGGAGAGCTAGATAAGGCAAAAAAAAAAAGGGTAGCTGCAAGGAGATAGTTATCGAGCAGCTTCAAAGATATCTCCTAATGTCAAGGAGATGAAACATCTGGGTCTCAGGAAAGGGCTTGCTTTAGAAGTGCAAAGGCATCTTCCTTTTTCACTTCTGTGCTTTCTGTCTGCAGGCTGGCCTTCTCCTCTCCTGTCTCCACTGCATGCAGGACCTGACCACCAACACCACTCCTGAGATTTACCTACCACAGTTGTAGCCACATGCAAACGAAGAGGCTGGATCTGGCCATCTCCTGCACTGCATGTGGACTGTGCAGAGAGAAGGGGTCCCCTGGAATTCGACACTTAGAGCAGAGGGCACCCAGAACCAGGAACCATGAAAGAGGAGTCTCAAAATAGGACACAAAGGGAGTGCTTCACCACGTCACTGGGCACATTCCAGCTAAGCCTCCAGCTCTGCTGGGGTCAGGCCAACATGGAAAGAACCCAGGGAGACCCACTCTTCCTGGGCACAGCTGAGATTAGGAGGCAGAGAAAGGCCTCCAGGAAACCCAGGGCAGACCAGTGAGAATCCAGAAGCCCAGTCCAAACTGAGGCAGAAAAAGGACTGATGTGTCTAACACCTGGCCTTCACTACCTCGAAGAGAGACAGACCAAGAACAAATGAACAAAGAAGGTGAAATGGTTAAATGTGTGCCTAAGCCTTTCTTTTCCAGGAACTGACATAACTTCTGTCTGTCTGCCTACATGGAGTTGTGGTTAGGAACACATTTCTGGGGGATATGTTTGGTTTCAATGTTTTCCAGTGTCTGGTAAAAACAGAACTATGAAAGTTAAGTATTCAAAGACTGTTGTTTGGGTTTTGAAACAGAAACATTTTGAAATACTGATATGTTTTGCTTTCATAGTGCTATTTTACTTAAAGAGATATGCTTGAAGTAAAACCAAAGTCTCAGCTACTAACATAAACACTTTAGTCTTTTTTGTTGCTCTAAAGCCAGTTCGAGATATGGCAATTTTAGGAGAGAAGAAGGGAGAAAGAGAGGAAGGACACACCACAAAAAGGAAGTCTGCAATAGTTGTGCCTGGTTTTATTGAATGTTTGAGGTGAATACTACATCCCTTTTCTTCCTTTGGCTGGGGAGATCTTTCCAGAAAATACAGCCCACCAGGAAAGGTTAGAATTTATCCAGAGCAGCTCTTTACACTTGGCTTTTGATGTCTTGAAATAATGTGTTTGTCCAAGTGCTTTTCTTATTTATACACAAAATAATCTTACTGTCTATGCTTTTTGCTTTCTTATTAGCATGTAGATCTAATGTAATTCCATTTACTTGATTCTGAGGGAAATATAGACATTGAAAGGCGGACTCTAGACTTCTGTCTCTGGCCAAAATGCAGTAACAGGGGCCAGATTTGTGTTCTTGCCAGAAACAGTAACAACAACAAAAGATGAGACTTTAAAAAAAAGTTTCGAAACATGGATTTAGGCAGCAAAAGACAGTCAGTGATCCCTGAGAGACTGCCCCATCTTGTGGCCTTGAGACAGTTTTCAGGCTGTGGCGCAGAGTGGAGAACACAGGCAAAGCCTGGTGGATTCCTGACTTGCGGAGACAGAGGTGAGAGTCAGGGAGATCAAAGTAGCCAGAGTTCCTGGGAATCAACACCAGAGAAGAGAGGGCTCTGTAAAGAGAGAACTTGGGAGATCTGCAGAGGATCCTTGAATATTCATCAGAGGACCTACTGATCAGCACATTTGTGTGCGGAAGTCATCAGAAACCAGATAGAGAACCACCTGAAAAGATGAGAGGCTTACAGTGCTCACTAAGGGCAGGAAAGAGTGCTTATTCCCACCACCCAGACCAGAAAACCTCATAGTTCATCTGCATTAGTAGTATTAAACTAAGTTAAGCCTAAGGCTACCTCCTTACCTATTTTAAGTTCAGGCTAAAAGTTTTTCCATACTCAGAGAACTGTAACATAACTGGACATGTAACCAGATTGTAACCCACTCCTATAACAAGTAGCCGAGCCTCAGCCAATTATAGCAGCCAAATTTTGGCCATTCAAAGGCAGCCAACTGCTAAAACCATGTTTAACTAAGTGCCAAGCTGTAGCCAGCCAGCTGTTTCTGTGCTTCACCTCCATTTTCTGCGGGTCATTGCCCTTTTTCTGTCCATGAATGCTATCCGGCCACATGGCGGCCCTGGTGTTGCACTGCAGGTTCTGAGGGCTGCCCAGTTCATGAATCATTCTTTGCTCAATTAAACTGTTCAATTTAATTTGCCTAAAGTTTTCCTTTTAATGAGATGATGCATAGTAAAAGGGAATAATTAGAATAAATGCTAATTTAAAAAGAAAGACCTGAAAAGCTCAAATTGTTTACAAGTAACATAATTGTGTTCTATAACAAATATTTATATAAACATAAAAAGGTCCATCACCCAACCAGGTAAAATTCATAAAGTCTGGCATCCAATCAAAAATTAAGTGAAGTTAAGCAAAGATCCCTGATTCTAAAACCTATAATGAGAAAAATAAATTAAATTTGATCCATCACTGACACAGATGTTAGAATTAGAAAACAAGGCACTAAACTGTATTACATATGTTTAAAAGGTAAGTAGAGACAAAGAAAATACCAAAAATACTCAAATCAAGCTTCTACAGATGAAAACTGCAATGCCCAATATGAACAATTCACTGACTAGAATTAGATTATCTGGTTGGTCTTGCCAATAAAAATAAATTTAGAAAATAAAATAAAGACTAGCTAGACATTACATAAGAAAAGATTACTGAACTTAAAGACTTAAGAATAGAAACTATCAATAATGAAACCCAGAGGAACAAAAGAATTTTAAAATATGAACAGACTGGGCACAGTGGCTCCTGCCTATAATCCCAGCACTATAATATGTATAATAATCCCATGTATATATATATATATATATATATATATATTATACATACATATATATGTATATATGTATAATATATTATACGTATATAACATGTATAATAATCCCTTATTTACAAATAAGTTCAATATTGTTAGAAAATCAGTCACCCTGCTATATGTAGTACAAATGTTATAGCATCTTAGGCCATTTTTAGATGCTTATATTGGTTGGTTCTCATTCCAAATTGACAGTGTGTTCTAATTGCAGCCCTAGAAGAAATCTAGATGACAAACCTATCAAAATTAGGGCACCAACATGTACCCTACAGTTAACTAGGCTGAGCCCCTCAAGAGCCCAGGCCCTATCTTCTTTACGTTTGTACTCTCGCATTTAGCACTGAGTCTGGAACCTAAAGGATGATGACGGTCATGATGATGATGACATTAATCATTACTGAACTAAACTGAGAGACTGAAGACTGATTAGAAAGTAGGGACTATATATTATTTATAATAATGTATGATCATCCCAGACTAGACAAATATTTATACATTATTTGGGAGGCTGAGATGGAAGCACCACTTGAGGCCACGAATTTGAAACCAGACTGGGCAGCATAGCAAGACCCCATTTCTAAAAAAAAAAAAAAAAATTTTTTTAAATCTAGGCATGGTGGCATGTGCCTAAAGTCCCAGCAACTTAGGAGGCTGAGATGAGATGATAGTTTCAGCCCAGGTGTTTGAGGCTACACTGAGCTATGATTGCCACTACACTCCAGCCTGGGTCACAGAGTGAGACCCTGTCTCAAATAAATAAGTACATAAAAATGAACAGTCAAATGACACCCAGAATGATGATATAAGGCCACCACTTCATGGATCCACCCCCTGACAAAACAACAAAAACTAGTGAAAATTATAAAGCAATGACCATTGAAAGTCTCTGAAACTTGTCCTAAGTCATACAGCAAACAAAGAAACATTCCAGAAAATCTACCTAATCTTACTATAGGCAGCAAGGCTCTGTGGCACTTGAGCATAACCTGTTCCCTCCCTTCCCCTCAGCTCAGCATGATGGAAGCCTGGCTCTAGGTAGGCATGGCCAGAAAGATGATGCTCCTTTTCCTCTAAGCTTCCAGTCAAGGTCTAGGGTATCTTTCTGGGAGAGAAAGTTTGCCAGCATCTCTCATCCTCTTTCTCCATGTTCTTTGTTACAGAAGCTAAGTTATAGGTTAAACCATCCAAAAAGTCAGAGGCTCTCTTCTTTCATCCCTTCTTTACTCATAGGAAGCCATGACTACCCTACCATAGTCATGGCAATCTGAGAATATTAGGACCTTTAATGTCCTGGCCCTCATTTGTTCACATGGTAGTGGTTTTATGTTGGGAGAGACAAGCTGAGAAGACCAGAGACCACTCATATTCACCCACCCACTCATAACGCAAGGGTGCTACTCTAAGAAAAGTGTCCCACTGTCCCTGCCTTTAGCTCTGAAGCAGGTACTCAAAGATTTTTCCTAGTGGGAGAGTTAGGCCATAGGACAAAGAACTCGGAAAGTTTCCCCAAAGAAATTGACTTTATTTGGAGGACAGTGTCAGGGAGTTCAAGCCTAAGACCACTCTCAAAAACAATGGAGAGTTTGGTGTTTGGTGGTAAGCAATTAAGAGGAGGCAGTAGCTCCGTGAGAGCTGCAAGCTAAACTATATACCAGCTAGTTTACCAGAGAGGACTGAAAAAAGAGATAGCTAAGAAGAACCTTCCTAGAATCAGAGCAAACCTCAAAGACTGGCTTCAAAAACTAACCCCGCAAATGTGTCTGAATTTCATAAGATCAGACAGTGGAACAATTAATCCACAGGGTACAAATTGAACACAATAAAGAATTCAATTGGTAATTAGTAGAGCCTAAGAGCAGGTTGTGAGTCAAACAATGGCAGATGGCTTAACAGAAAGATTAAGAAAAGAGATAGTTGAAAGTGCCCTGCTAAACTACTGTCATCCCAGGGTGACTGTGCATGTGCCCAAGGCTGTGCCCTCTGAAGAATGACATCAGAAGCTTCATACTATGAGGGAAATACACTTCACTAAAATAGTACAGCCAAGTTACTAAACAAATAAATAAGCAAATAGCAACAAGCCTGGGAAGGAAGAAGGGAAGAGAAAAATCACTATCCAAAATTGCTACAATATCTAAAAGTCTGTTTTTTAGCAAAAATTATAACTCATACAAAACAACCACCAATGAAGTATAAACCATAAACAGGAAAAACAAAGGAAGACAACAGAAATTGTCTGTGAGAAAGCCCAGGTATCAGATTTAACTGATTTCAAAGCAGCCATTATAAATATAGTTTAAAAACTAAAGAAACTCATGATTAAAGAAATAAAGGAAGGTATGATTATGATGTCTCCTCATATAGAGAAAGTAAATAAAGAGACAGAATATATATTTCAAAATTGATCTATAGATTAAACATAATCTGTATTAAAAATCCCAGCTGGCTTCTTTGCAGAAATTGACAAGATGATAAAATTCATATGGAAATTTAAAGTACCCCAGAATAACCAATACAATCTTGAAAAAAGAACAAATTTGGAGGAATTTCTCTTCCTTATTTTAAAACTTACTATGATGATACAGAAATTAACAGTGTGGCACTGGCATAAGGATACATATATATATAAATGGATTAGAATTCAGAGTAAAAAAAAGAAACCCTTATTTCCAAGGTGGAAAATCCACCTTATAATTTTCCATAAGGGCAAAGAATAGTTGAAATAGCACCATTTAAACAAACGGTGGTGAGACAATGGCATATCCATGCAAAAGGATGAAACTAAACTTTTCTTCACATGACACACAAAAATGTACTCAAAATACAGACTGAAATGTAAGAACCAAAATCATAAAACTCTTAGAATAAAATGTAAAGGAGTAAACCTTTGTGACTTTGGGTTTCTACATCAATGTGCATCATAATAAAATTGATCCGAACCAGACACAAAGAGCAAAAGGTAAAAACAGCCAGAGGAAAAAAAAGACACATCTACAAAGAGCAAAAAGATAAGAACAGCAGATTATTTGTGATAAACAATGCAAGCCAGAAGAAAGTTGAGCAACATGTTTAATAAATTGAAGTTAAAAATATATTAACCTATTCTATACCTAGTGATAAAATATCTTTTTAAAATGAGGATGAAATAAAGACATTTTCAGACATATAAAAGCTGAAAGACATCTTCACTAGCACATATGCAGCACATGAAATATTAAAGAAAGTACTAAAGCAGAAGTAAAATTATATCAACTGGAGAAGATTTGTTTGTTTGTTAAAATGCAGATTTCTGGACTCAGACTCCAAGGATTTATCTCCATAGTTTTGCGGTATGGCTTACGGACATGTATTTTATTTTCATAATTTTTTCTACTTATTTTAACATATAAAATATACATATGCTAGAAAATATAAATGTATAAAAATGGGCCGGGTGCAGTGGCTCACACCTGTAGTCCCAGCACTTTGGGAGGCCAAGGTGGTCAGATCACAAGGTCAGGAGTTCGAGACCAGCCTGACCAACATGGTAAAACCCCATCTCTACTAAAAACACAAAAATTAAGCAGGCGTGGTGGTGCACGCCTGTAATCCCAGCTACTCAGGAGTCTGAGGCAAAAGAATTGTTTGAACCTGGGAGGCAGAGGTTGCAGTGAGCTGAGATCGTGCCATTGCACTCCAGCCTGGGTGACAGAGCAAGACTCTGTCTCAAAAAACAAAAAAAATACAAAAGTGTTGGCAATCACTGGAAATAGGTAATAGATGCATGGTTCACTATACTATTCTGTTTACTTTTATCTACTCTGAAATTTTCCATAATAAAAAGTTCTTTTGACTTTTAAAAAACTCAAACCTGATACCAGGCAGAAATTCAGATCTACACAAAGGAATGAAGAGCACCATGTATGGTTCACTAAATAAGTAAATATATAAACAAAATGTTTGACAATAATAGCATTAAGACTAAGAAGGAAGAAATGAAAGTATACTATTGTAATACTATACATGAAATGGTATAATATTACTTAAAGGTAGATTGTGATAAGTTAAAGATTTATACTATAGGCCAGGTGCAGTGGCTCACACCTGTAATCCCAGCACTTTGGGAGGCGGATGCGGGTGGATCACCAGAGGTCAGGAGTTCAAGACCATCCTGACCAACATGAAGAAACTCTGCCTCTACTGAAAATACAAAAATTAGCTGGCTGTGGTGGCAGATGCCTGCAATCCCCACTACTCAGGAGGCTGAGGCAGGAGAATCACTTGAACTCAGAAGGCAGAGGTTGCAGTGAGCCAAGATCAGGCCATTGTCATTGCACTTCAGTCTGGGCAACAAGAGCAAAACTTCATCTCAAAAAAAAAAAGTATAGTATACTCTAAACCCTAAAATTTAGAGTTGGCCAGACACATGACTCAGGCCTATAATCCTAGTACTTTGGGAGGCAGAGGCAGGTGGATCACTTGAGGTCAGAAGTTCAAGACCACCCTGGCCAACAAGGTGAAACCTGATGTTTACTAAAAATACAAAAATTAGCCAGACATGGAGGTGGGTGCCTGTAATCCCAGCTACTCAAGAGGCTGAGGCATGAGAATAGCTTGAGCCTGGGAGGCAGCGGTTGCAGTGAGCCGAGATAGCACTGCTGCACTCTAGCCTGGCTGACAGAATAAGGTCCTGTCTCAAAAAATAAATACATAAATAAGTAAATAATAGAGTTTACCACTTAAATGCCACAACAAAGAGTTATAGCTAATAAGCCAACAAATAAGGTATAACAGAATCATACAAAGTATTCAATTAAACCAAAGGAAGACAGAACAGAAGAAAAAAAAGAATAAAGAAACATGGGTCAAATGCCAAACAAAGGGCAAGATGATAGATTTAATAAAATCGTTTCAGCAATTACTTTAAATGTAAATGGTCTAAACATCCTAAATCAAAGGCAAAGATTTTTCAGATTGGATTTCTTATTTTTTAATAAGATTCAGGGCCTGGCACAGTGGCTCATGTCTGTAATCCCAGCACTCTGGGAGGCCAAAGTGGGCAGATTGCCTGAGGTCAGGAGTTCAAGACCAGCCTGGCCAACATGGTAAAATCCCATCTCTACCAAAAATACAAAAATTAGCTGGACATGGTGGCACATGCCTGTAATCCCAGCTACTAGGGAGGCTGAGGCAGGAGAATCGTTTGAACCTGGGAGGCAGAGGTTGCAGTAAGTGGAGATTGTGCTACTGCACTCCAGCCTGGGTGACAGAGCAAGACTCCATCTCAAAAAATAAAAAACAAATAAGATTCAACTACATGCTGCCTATAAGAGACACTACTTTATATGTATAAAGGAGTTAAAAGTAAAATAATGGAGAAAGATACACCATGCAAGTGAGAAGAAAGATGGAGTGCCTATGTTAGTGCAAGTGAGAAGAAAGATGGAGTGCCTATGTTAGTACCAGATAAAGCAGATTTCAGAGAAAATATTACCAGGGAAAAAGAAGACCATTTTATAATGATAAAAGCATCAATTCATAAAAAGGACAGAAAATGCTAAATGTTTAGGTGCACAGTAATAGAGCTTAAAGACCTATAAAATGAAAACAGATAATTTCAGGAGGAGCTGGGCACAGTGGCTCATGCCTGTAATCACAGTACTTTGGGAGGCCAAGGTGGGAAGATCACCTGAAGTCAGGAGTTCAAGACCAGCCTGGCCAACATAGTGAAACCTTGTCTCTACTAAAAATACAAAAATTTGCCAGGCAATAGTGGTGCACCTGTAGTCCCAGCTACTCAGAATGCTGAGGCAGGAGAATTGCTTGAGCCTGGGAGGTGGAGGTTGCAGTGAGCCAGATCGCACTACTGCACTCCAGCCTGGGTGACAGAGGGAGAAACTATCTCAAAAAAAAAAAAAAAAAAATTTAAATTGCAGGGAGAAATACACAAATCTACATTTATACTTAGAGATTTCTACAACCCTGTCTCTACAATTGGGAGAAATAGGAAGTAAATGTATAGAATACTTGAAAACCATAATCAACCAACTTGACATATTCAACCCATCACAGTACACTTTCAAATAGTGACCACTCTCGATCACAGCCACTCTTGACAAAAACTCTTGGCAAACTAGGAATAGAAGGAAATGTCCTCAGCCTGATAAAGGGCATCTACAAAAACCTACAGCTAATAATGAAAGACTAAATTTTTCTCCCTAAGAAATAACTGTATATCCATATGGAAAAAAAAAGAACTCTTTTCCATACCTGGCACCATAGTCAAAACTTTACTGAAAGTGAATCAGATACAAATGCAAAACCTGAAAGCATTAAACTTCTAGAAAATCAATAGAAGAAAATCTATCTGGTCTTGGGTTAATCAAAGGATTGTGGGATACAACACCAAAAGTGTGACCTATTATAGAAAAAAAAAAACAATAAATTAGAAATTTATTCACATTTAAAGTTCCTGCTCTTCAAAAGACACTGTTAAGTGAATAAAAAGCCAAGCTACAGACTCAAGAAAAAATATTTGAGGAGAGATCCAAGATGGCCGATTAGCAACAGCTCAGGAATGTAGCTCCCAGTGAAAGCGCAGAGAACGAGTGGACGCCGCACTTTCCGACGAATTTTTGTTGCCCACAGACCGGGAGATTCCCGGCAGAGGAGCCACACGGGTCGCCAGGACGACTCTTTTGGCCGGCACGGCTCTTTTGCCGGCGCCCAGTGTGGCGCTTCCCGGTGCAGAGTATACGGGACGGATGGGCTCGGCTGGTCCCATCCCCACGAGGAAAACAGCAATTGGAAGCGCTGAGGACTGAGAGTTTCACAGCAAGCGCAGCGAACCCAGGAAGGTCCGGCTCTGTGGGGAAGGGGCGTCCGCGAAAGGAAAACTAAGAAACAGAAAAACTTCATCACCGGGCAGAGAGAGATCCAAGATGGCCGCGTAGCAGTGGCTTGGGATTGTGGCTCGCGGTGAGGGCACAGAGAGCGAGTGGACGCCGCAATTGCAGACGAATATTTGATGCCCACAGACTGGGAGATTCCCGGCGAGGGAGCCACACGGGTCGCCAGCGCGACTCTTTTGGCCTGCGCGGCACTTATCGGTGCAGATTGTGCGGGATTCGGTGCCCTTTTAGTCGGGCTCGGCCGGTCCCATCCCCACAAGGAGAACAGCAATTGGAAGTGCTGAGGACTGAGAACAAGCACAGCTGAACCCGGGAAGGCCCAGCTCTGTGGGGAAGGGGCGTCCCCCCAAGGAAAACTAAGAAACGGAAAAAACTTCATCACCAACAAGCCGGACGTCCACTCAGAGACCCAATCTGAAAGTTGGCAATTACAAAGACGACAGGTGGATAAATCCACAAAAATGGGAAGAAACAAGTGCAAAAAGGCTGAGAACACCCGAAATCAGAATGCCTCTCCTCCTACAGAGGATCGCAGCTCCTCATCAGCAAGAGAACAAGACCTGACGGAGGATGAGTGTGATGAACTCACAGAATCAGGCTTCAGAAGGTGGATAATAAGAAACTTCTGTGAGCTAAAGGAACATGTTCGAACCCAATGCAAAGAAACTAAGAACCTTGAAAGAAGATTTAACGAAATGCTAACGAGAATGGACAACTTAGAGAAGAATATAAGTGAATTGATGGAGCTGAAAAACACAACACGAGAACTTCGCGAAGCATGCACAAGTTTCAACAGCCGAATTGACCAAGCAGAAGAAAGGATATCAGAGGTTGAAGATCAACTCAAT